>NQYQ01000033.1:184012-219641 GCA_003055925.1 Escovopsis sp. Ae720 | reverse complement strand
ATAAGAGAGGTATAGTAGCTATATATAGTAAAAGATATAATAGAATATATTATTAGGTGCTAGAAATGCCTAAAGTATACCTCTAATACGCTAAAAGCGCTAAATTAACTAGTTATAATTAATTACCTATTCCTCTTAATTAGAATTAACTATATTAGCCCTTTCTCTAAATCTAACTATAAAATAAAATACCTACTAATACTTATTAATTACTTTTCCTATTATTATTAGCTTTATACTTATTATATAACCTATATTACTAAAATAATTAATAAGGTAGATAAGTAGCTTAATTAGGTTATAATAAAACTAATTACCTTTTATACTAATCTTAGGTTATTATTTATATTATAGGAATTTTATAACTTTATTTTTAAAAGGAAAGGAATTAATATAGTATATATACTATTATAATCTTATAAGAGCGTTAGAATAGTTAAAGTCTTAAATTATATTCTATAGTTAGTATTAAATAAGATAATATTATACCTTTTAAAATAGGACCTTTATATTTATTAAATAATAAAAGATACTAATAACTAAATACTTTATACCTTTAGGTATTTTTTATATAAAATTCTCTATAATACTTATAATAAGGTAATATTATAAGTATTATTTACTAAATAGTTAAAGGATCTACTATAAAATAAGATCTAAGAGAATATTAATAATATAATATTAAATAATATTAACCTTATTAACTTAATAATAAGATATCTTAGATACTTTAAAGCTATTTATACTTATATTACTAATAATAATTTATATATTATTATAAGCTAAAAGGATAGATATTAGTAAAAGATTAGAAAAGAGTTTACTTTAAAAGACTTAGTAATAATAGTATAAAAGGGAAAGCCTAATAAGCTTATTTTATAATAAAAAGGCTTATTTTAAATTATATAAAAAGTTAGAAGGTTATTATACTACTTAAAAAATCTAAATAGGTTAACCCTAAGAGGTACTAAAAAAGTTAATATATATAAAAATATATTAAAGTATTTTATAATAAAGAAAGAATATTTAAAAGAGAAGTTATTAAAACTAGTTTTATTATAATAATAATTACTAAGGGGAAAGTTAAGGTTATAAGTTATAATATTTAAGGCTAGAACTTTTAATAGAAAAGATATTTATAATATCTTTCCTTAGAATATAATAAGTAAAAAGTTTACTAATAAGATATATAGTATAGTTATAATATTTAGTAGTTACTATTAGGCTAGAACTTTTAGTAGGGAAGATACTTAAGGTATCTTCTTTTAAAAGTTATTTATTTTTTAGAGTTAAGGGTCTATTTTATTCTTAGAAGGCATTATCTTATAATAAAGAGATTATAAGGGGCTGCTTTATTTAGTAGGTAAGATAAATTATAGGATAGAGTATTAGTTAGTCTAAGGTACTAGGATATATCCCTATCTCCTTAGGTCCTTATTAGTTAGAGGAATCTTTTCCTTATTATTAATAAATTATATAACTTTAGAACCACTCTTCTTTTATTCCTCCACCTCCTCCTCCTCCTCCTCCTCCTCCTCCTCCTCCTCAGGCGAGCAACCCCGTATGAGTCCTCGTACTCCAGACTCTATACTCCATCCCCGTACTCCGCATCGTACTCGGAGTCGTCAAACTTCCATTTCCAATGCAGGATGGAAAGCCACGAGGATCCCGGGCCAATCAAGAGCGGGCGAGGAGGCCTGAAGGGGAAAGGAATCTTCTGGATGACGCCGAGGCGCTGCCAAGAAACACTAAAGAAGAATCTATTCCGTACTCCATGCTCCATGCTCGCACATCTACGAGTACGAGTACGAGTACGGCGGAGTGGTGGAGGGACGACCAGGCGCCATGGCAATTGGGGGGCTTACGGGGCCTGTTGCTGCCTCTGCCTCTGCCTGCATGTGCGTGGCTGACGATGTATGTGACTTGATAGTACTCGTACGAGTACAGAGTAGCTCCTCTCGCTCCCAAGAGTGTTTCATGTTGCTTCTTGCGAGTACGGAGTTGCCCCATCATCATCATCATCAGCAGCATCATCTCCGTTTCAATTGATCCCAAGATGCGGAGTACTCGGAAGAGCGAAAGATTGCCCCCTCGGGCCCCTGACCTGAGATAAGGACTCGGGGTCCGCCGCCATCAGCATCATCAGCATCATCATCAGCGCAGCTGATACAGGCGATTGCCGGCGGGAGCCCCGTCAGATAAGGCTAAAATGTGACAAAGCTGATGGATGGATGGATGGATGGCTTGGTGGAATTGATGATGGATGATTGTGTGAAGTCGTGCTGCTTCTCGACGCGATCCCTTTGAGTCTCGATTGCGACACTTGTCAAGATGCGTCCATCCATCCATCCATCCATCCCCCACCTTATCTTCTCGGGCCAGATCGGACACAAAACCTAAAATCGATCCTCTCACAGATTCGAGATAAAATTAGATGGACAAAGAATAGAAAAAAATCACTGCAGTACTCGTAGTAGCACGAGTACGAAGCATCGTCGTGCTGCCTGATCAATTGATCAATCAATGCATACATATGGCACGTGCTGGGACTGCGGCTTCCATCCACATATCCAGATCAAGAGTGGCCACCCTAGAGAACATCAATTGATTGAATGGATCCCTTTCGATCAGCTTCATGGATCATGAATTCTACCCACTTCTGACTCTACTCGTACATGTCATCTCCTCGCTACTACTTTTTAGAAACTCCACAGACGCGAACGATACTCAGAGATGCCTCCTCGAGAGAGGCTCGCCTCGATCACGACGGTCCTGGCTTGGCCGCCCTCCCCGAGTCCGCAACCGACCGGGGAGACTGGCTGCGGAAGAGGCCAGCATCGACATCTCGCCAGAAACCCCGATCCCTCCCCAGGTACGAGTACGAGTATGAACACAAGGTGCAGCACTGGAGCTTGACTGATCATGGCCAAGCGTCAGGAACAGGTCAGCAGGTCACGCAGGAACGAAGCGCCTGCGCTTGAACGGCCGGCCAGGGTCCTCGAAGAAGTCTCCATCCACGACATTCTGGATTCTGTGAATCCAACCACAACGACTTCTCTCCTACTGGTACTCCTACCCAGGCACATCCACCTCTTCGATACGAGAACCCCCGCTGCCGCACCCATCGATGATGGCAGGCCGATCGCAATCACTCCCACGGGCGATCGTTGCTCGGATCGCGGACTCCCAATGTCATCATGCGCTGGGGCTCTACCAGTATTTACGAGCACGGGCATGCCTTCATTTCCCCTCTCGCAACCGGCACTGTCCCCCCCCCCCCTTCCCCCCTCCCCGGCGTTCCAGCTGCCCCTGCAGCTAATAATGAACCGCGATGGGGACTCTGGGTCGAAACGTGGAGAAGTGACAGATCGACTTGCCATGATGGGACCTCTTTGCGTCTGATCCCTGCAACCGAGGAAGAGGCCTCGCCGAGCCGGCGAGCAGGGGACTCGTGCCTCAGGTTGTGCGAGTATCACCTGAGTAGGATTATCTGGAGACCTGTGCTCCCGTGCTCCCTAGTACGAGTTGGATACTCGTATGCCCCCCAGAGCTCACCACAATGGCCGTCGCTTCTGACCCAAGTTTGCAATAGTGCTTCTCCCTACGGATGGTCGACTTACCTATAGACCTTCCTTGCCTACAAAATGAGCAGTCGTCATTTTCCCCATTCTCCCCCCCTCAGGACCGGCCGAGAACTGAACATCTTCAGCAGCTTACCGGCCAACCTGTCGCAGGAGGTGAAGAAACCTTTGACAAATGGCGAGGGAGGCGAGACAAAACACCAGGAAAAACAAAAACACCGAAACCCTCGTGGGGGACGACTCACAAGGGAGTTTCGAGCCCTGTTCGCCCAGATTGGCGACACCAAATATCGACATCAACATCGACATCAACACCAACATCAACATCAGCATCAGCATCAGCATCAGCCAAACCCCTGCAGAGACGGGCAAGGCCCCCCAAGACCCTTGCCAGAGACCTTCCTAACCGGTTCGTCTGCCTCTGTTCCTCTCCCCGGTCCGTGATGCAGAGAAGCATCCATCTCGATGGTGTGTTCATGCACACGGACGCAAACTCACACGGAGTAATTTCACGCGCGTCCGCCGTACCTGCATCTGCCCGTACTCGTACTCGTACAGTACGAGTACCTGCGGTGCGTTCGTGCTCACCGCAACTGCGAGGTAGACGGTACGCCTCGCCGCCGCGAAGAAGCGGCGCGGAAGCCTTCTCCCGCTACTCCAGGGGTCGAGTCGCTGGCCCCTCTCGGAGGGAGCGGTACAGGTACCGCCTGCAACGCCGCAGGGGCCCCTGAACGGGCCGTGGGCACACAGTTTACGCACAGGCCGGGGACACACACAGACACACACACACACATTGACGGCAAGCTCCGACCTCCCCTCGTCTTTCGATGACTCCAGGCCGCCAAAATCGCTCTTTGTTGTCATCTCCTCCATAAGCAGCAGACCGGTTCCTTTTTTTCTGGTCTCCTCGTCCTCTCATCAATCTCAGCCCTCCCGTTCTCTCGCTCTTTAACCCCCAACTTGGTACGCTCCATCATTGGCATCCCGAAAGGCTTCGTTGGCAAAGCCCATCACCACACTCGTTTTTCAAAGACTTCGTCCGCCGACATCGAGCGCAGAGCAGCGAGATTCATATCTCTGACCAGCATCAAACGCCCTCAACAACCACCTAATCATCTCCTCGTACTTCCTCCCCCATTCGCTCCTCCAGCTCGCCACGCAAGATCCATCACCTCGCAGCCATGCATCTCTCGCACATCGTCCTCGCCCTCCTCCCCGCCCTCGCCCTCGCGCTGGACGCCGCGGGCCCGACCTCGTCGCCACCCGTCACCCTCACCAAGACCATCACCCTCGCGAGAGCCCATGTCACCGCCAGCCAGGGCGTCCCGAGCGGTGCCGCCGCCTCCTCCACCGGTACGCGTACGAGTTCGAGTACCACCGCGCACACATCCGCTCCGACCACCTCGCTCGCCCCCGTCAGCGGCGCCGCCGGGCTCGAGGCCGGCAAGTTCGCGCTGGCCGGCGTCGCCGGAATGGTCGCCGTTGCTTTGATGTAGAAGCCATCGCGGATGAGCAATGGCGTCGGATCTTCGCATCCACTGCCCGTCGATTCTCGATCTTGCTCTCCCACGTGGGCGACAACTCTGTCGCTCGATCTCGACGTTTCTTTCTATCATCAACCCCCCTTTTTTTTTTTCACACCTGACGATCTTACGACCATTTACGACCGAGCTCACGGACTGGCAACATTTCTCTTCGAAGTTGGAGACAGCTCCTATTGCCTCACCTGCGATCCGGCCTCCTCTCTGGAGAGCATTCCTGTGGCTTGACCCTTTTCTTTTCTTATATCCAACATTACCACAACCACGACGACGGACACCTGACGCCGTGGGATTCTCTTTTTCTCTGCACACGCGTGCAAACCGCGTGCTCGTTTTCCTTGCCTCATCAACGGTTCCGTTAAGACCGCATTGATCCCTCATTCGATATCTGCCGCAAATGCCCGACGATCAAGGGCTTCCTTCACACCGGCCCCACTGGACATGTGCCCTTCAATGTGTGGGCATCTGCCCTGACCTGCCCCGAGGCCGCCAGCAGATTTCGATTTTACTCATCCTATCTTCATCCTCTTCTCGGAGTTTGTGGGCAACAAAGCATGGACGCGATGGAGACCCCGTCGTTGAAGACGACACGTCCTGCGTTTCATGTCGTATTAGCTGTGCCCGTTTTTTTTTTCTCTTCGCTTATCGTGGTGATACCCTTTGAGCACCCAGAGGTAGGGATGGATTGGCAGCGTCAACGAGTCCAGCAGCAATTGATATACGATCAACTCGGTCATGATCAACGGCTCGTGGTCTTGCTTGATGCGATGCCTTTCCCCCTTGTCTTGGATGCTGCAGCTTTCTTGAATGACAACGGATTGGAGTCTTTGGACGGACATGATAGGTTTACACACAATGGGATATTAATATGGGGTCCATTGTGACCCTCAACACACCAAGCTTTCCACATAGAACAGCGTGATTTCAAAGCATAATGTCAAGGACGTGAGAGTCTCCTCCTCGTGATGCTGAATCCGAATCGTCAACAAACGACTCGTCCCAACTTGCACAAATAAAACAAGCCCCAATTACGAGTATTGCAATCTCGCCCGGAGCCAATCACGGCACGCAGAATCCAATTTGCACAAGTCTGTTGCAAGCCGCATCTGATTGGCCGTGGAGAAAAATTCATGTTGCGCGCCCCACCATGGACAAACGCAACTCGTGCGAAAGAGAATCACGCACCGTAGCCATCGCACCGTGGCTCCAGGCACCCGCCGCTTATCGGCCCTCGGCTATCGTCGCCCGAGCGCGGATGCTATCGGCTTCCCTAATTGAAAGAAAGGGCCCAGCGATAAGCGAGATCCATTGGCGATTGGCGATTGGCGATTGGCCCATTGGCGTAGAATTTGACTCCGGAGCTCGGCTTCCGGGGCTTCATACTCTCGTACGAGTACTGCACCTTGTCGAGCATCTCCGGATCCTCAACCACGACCGAACGCCGCGCCAAATTCGCTCGCCGACCCGTCCACATCAAATCCTCCCACGACACACGACACATCTGGCAGGACAGAGAGAAAATCAGGCATGGCATCCATCGCGCCCTCGCTGACGAGAGCCCGCGCGCCCGTGCGCAGGGTTCTGCGCCCGTCCGCCGCCGCAATCGCCGCCCGAGCCCTCGCCACCGTCCCCGGCCCGTCCCCGCCCACATCGTCGTCGTCGTCGTCGTCGTCGTCGCGGGAGGACGCCCGGCCCTCGCGCCCCAAGACGTACTTCAAAGACACCACCGTCGCGCCCTTCTCCGACTTCGTCGGGGCCGCCGACGAGGAGCCCCTCTCCGCCGGCGACGCGTACGCCCTGCGCACCGCCGAGGTCGGCCCCGCCGGCCGCAAGCGCACCATCACCCGCCTCCCCGAGTGGCTCAAGACGCCCATGCCGTCCGCGGGCGCGGCCCCGACCCCGAGCGACGCCAACTACCGCAAGATCAAGAAGGACCTGCGCGGCCTCGGCCTGCACACCGTCTGCGAGGAGGCCCGCTGCCCCAACATCTCCGAGTGCTGGGGCGGCTCGGACCGCAGCGCCGCGACCGCCACCATCATGCTCATGGGCGACACGTGCACCCGCGGCTGCCGCTTCTGCAGCGTCAAGACGAGCCGCCGCCCGCCGCCGCTCGACCCGCACGAGCCAGAGAACACCGCCGAGGCGCTCGCCCGCTGGGGGCTCGGCTACGTCGTTCTCACAAGCGTCGACAGGGACGACCTCGCCGACGGCGGCGCCCGCCACTTCGCCGAGACCATCCGCAGGATCAAGGCAAAGAAGCCCTCCCTCCTCGTGGAGGCGCTCACGGGCGACTTCCGCGGCGACCTCGACATGGTAAAGGTCGTCGCCGACAGCGGGCTCGACGTCTACGCCCACAACGTCGAGACCGTCGAGGGCCTCACGCCGTACGTGCGCGACCGCAGGGCCACGTTCCGCCAGAGCCTCAGCGTCCTCAAGCACGTCAAGGACGTCAGGGGCAAGGACAACATCATCACCAAAACGAGCATCATGCTCGGCCTCGGCGAGCAGGAGCACGAGGTCATGGACGCATTGAAGGGTAAGCAACCCTATCCATTCCTCACCAAACCCGAGAAAGGATATCATGCTAATCTCATTCGTTTTTCTTTTCCCACAGAACTCCGAAAGAACGACGTCGACGTCGTCACATTCGGCCAGTACATGCGCCCAACAAAGCTCCACCTCAAGGTCGAAAAGTACATCACCCCCGACGAGTTCGAAACCTGGCGCCAGCGCGCCCTCGACCTCGGCTTCCTCTACTGCGCCAGCGGGCCCCTCGTCCGCTCATCGTACAAGGCCGGCGAGGCCTTCATCGAGAACGTCCTGCGCAAGCGCGCCGGCGACAGGGCCGCCGCCGAGGCAGCCGCGGGCGCCAACCTGCAGCAGGCCGTCGCCTTGGACGCTACCAGGGAGCTCTAGGCCACTCTGCACGTATTCTCGACGGTCAGGATCGGACGCTTTGCACGGGGCGAATTCATTCAACATTCAACATACTTGGCGGGAAGCGGGCATGCGGCATGGCATCTTGGGTTACAACTGGGCAGTTGGAAGATTTGGCGTTAGGAGCTGGACTTGCATCATATAGTAGAGTTGCGAACAATTCAACCTTTTCCGGTCAAGCAGGGGAGCTCATAGGAGTATTGAGTCTTTTGCAGGCTCTCTGTGACAAGATCATGACAGTCTCGGCGTTGCGCTACTGCTTCTCTCAAACACTCTCATCAAGATGGAATGGCTGCGAAGTTGAGGGGCTTCAAGTATTCCCATCACAGGAACAGTGCGTCTGGTATATTCTTTCTATTTCAAAAATTCTTTCGTAAACTCAATCAGAAAAGAAAAAGAAAAAACGCATCTAGCCTTCATATCCTCCAGTGTTGAAATCAAATCCCCTTCATGAATGTTACTCCCTTTCTCCGTTTTGTCTATGCGCCGATTCTGTAGCGAACCATGTTGAAATGCTGAAATGTTGAAATGTCCATGCCACTCTTCTCTGCCGATCCCGTCGTCAATCGTAATCCGTGAGAGTTAAGTCTCAAGGAAGAAATAAAACAAACATAAGGCAAAGCATTATGCCAAACGCAAAGAAAACACGACAATGCTTAAAGAAAAATTGTGGCGAGACTGCGGCAAATCGCTGCAGTCCGGGTATTGCTCATGAGTTGGACTTGTTGCCGTCGGATCTTGTCGTCAAGCTTGCAACAAAATGGCTCGAAAATGCATGATCGATAGAGATCTAGGCGGACCCGGTCGTGTCCTCGACGGGAGGACAGGTGCAAAACAGGTTGGTATCGCCGTATGCTGTAGACTTATTAGCGAACGTAGCTCTCCCAAACAAACTCAAACTCCTTAACTGCCTCAGACTTACTGTCATCAACACGTCCGACAGATGGCCAAAACTTCTTCTCCATGAGGTAGGGCAGGGGGTAGGCAGCCTTCTCGCGAGAGTACGGTCGCTCCCACTTGCCCTCCCCATCACCGACAATGACATCGATCTGGGGATGGGGCGCGTTTTTCAGGACGTTGCGCTCGCGGGGCTGCTTTCCCTCCTCGACCTCGCGGATCTCTTGGCGGATGCTGATCATGGCGTCGACAAATCTGTCGAGCTCCTCCTTGCTCTCGCTCTCCGTAGGCTCGATCATGAGCGTGTTGGGGACGGGCCAGCTCATGGTCGGGGCGTGGAAACCGTAATCCTGCAATCGCTTCGCAATGTCCAAGGCCTCGACGCCGGCAGACTTGGAGAAGGGCCGGGCGTCGATGATGAACTCGTGGGCGCATCGTCCCTGGTCGTTCGTGTAGAGAATGGGGTAGTAATCCTTGAGGCGGGTCAGGAGGTAGTTGGCATTCAGCAAGGCGACCTTGGTGGCCTTGACGAGGCCCTCGTCACCCATGGTGGAGATGTAGGCCCAGCTGATGGGGACGATGCTTGCGCTGCCAAAGCCGGCGCTCGCGACCGGCGTCTGAGTGCTCTTGTGAGGGAGGTAGGGCTCCAGGTGGCTCTTGACGCAGATCGGTCCGATGCCGGGGCCACCACCACCGTGGGGGATGCAGAAGGTCTTGTGCAGGTTCAAGTGGCAGACGTCGGCACCCAGAGCGCCGGGAGACGTGAGACCAATCTGGGCATTCATGTTTGCACCGTCCATGTAGACGAGGCCACCATGCTCGTGGACAATCTCACAGACCTTGCGCACCTGGGGCTCGAACACACCGTAGGTGCTTGGGTATGTGATCATAATGGCACCAAGCTCAGAGGCATGCTTCTTGCACTTGGCCTCCAGGTCAACCAGGTCCAGGTTTCCGGTGGCAGTGTCGCACTTGATCGGCACGACTCGCATGCCGGCCATGGCCGCAGACGCCGGGTTCGTGCCGTGGGCGGAGACGGGAATCAGGCAGATATCTCGCTTCGACCCGGGCTGCTTCTCGTGGAACTTTCGGATCGCTCGGAGACCAGCAAACTCTCCCTGGGCACCGGAGTTGGGCTGCAGCGAGACGGCATCCATTCCAGTGAGGACAGAAAGCTGAGCAGACGTGATGTTGAAAAGCCGCTGGTAGCCCTTAACAGAAGCCAGCGGCGCGTGCGGGTGGATGTTGGACATCATGTCATGCCCGATGAGCTCCATCTGGTTCGTCCCGTTGAGCTTCATGGTACAGGACCCGAGGGGGATCATGGAGTGAACGAGGGAGAGATCCTTGGATTGCAGATGGTGGATGTAGCGGAGCATCTCAGTCTCGCTGTGGTGAGAGTTGAAGACGGGATGCGTGAGGAACTTGGAGGTGCGCCTCACGGCCTCGGGCAGACTTTGCAGAATCTCTTCTGAGGACATCTCGAAGCCCTTCTTCCAGCATTTCGAGGCGACGTCCAGGCCGACGTCGCCGTGGTTGATGGAAGCCACAGTGCGGAACGCTTGAACGATGCGAACGAAGACTTTGAGAGTGAAATTTGTCGCCACAGCAAGAGTGACCTCGTTGGGCGATGAGCTCTTGCCACTGCTGATGCCTTGGTCGGAGAGTTCTCGCCTCAGGGCGCGGCAGACAACGGGGGTGTCGAGGGCAATCGTGACAGTATCTGAGAGAACGCGGCCGTTGGGGTCCACGGAGGAGGTGGAGACCTTCAAGCCGTAGTGCTCCGCTGCAGCCTGGATCATTTGAGCCTGTCGGAGATTGTTGATGGCCATCTCCCTCAACTGCTCGGGTCCGTGGTAGACGGCGTACATGGCAGACATGTTGGCCAGGAGGGCCTGAGCGGTGCAGACGTTGCTGGTGGCCTTCTCTCTTCGAATGTGCTGTTCTCTGGTCTGAAGAGCCAGGCGGAGGGCTGGGCGGCCCAGCCGGTCCTTTGACACACCAACCAGTCGTCCGGGCATGCGTCTCTTGCTGGCGTCCCGGACAGCCATGAAAGCGGCGTGGGGACCGCCGTATCCAAGGGGAACACCGAAACGTTGGGCATTTCCGAAGGCAATGTCGGCACCCCACTCGCCCGGGGGGGTCAAGAGGGTCAAGTTGGAAAGATCGGTGGCAGCGCTGAGCAGCGATCCTTGCGCGTGGACGAGGTTGGCGAGCTCGCGGAAGTCGGCAACGCCTCCGTTGGTGTCGGGATACTGGACCATGACGCCGATCAAGTCGTCACCGAGATCTTTGATCTTCTGAGAGGCATCCGGGGCGGACAGGTCCATGACCTCGATGTGGATGCCGAAACCCTCGGAACGACCGTACATGACGCGAATGGTAGACTCGTGCACGAGGTGGGAGACGACGTAGGTCTTTCCGAGTCTCTTGGCCCTCGCGACAGGGAGACTGCTGAGAGACATGGTCATGGCCTCGGCAGCAGCGGTGCCCTCGTCAAGAAGACTGGCGTTGGAGACAGGGAGCCCAGTCAGGTCGGAGACCATGGTCTGGAAGTTGAGCAATGACTCGAGTCGGCCCTGGCTAATCTCGGGCTGGTAAGGTGTGTAGCTGGTGTACCAAGCCGGGTTCTCGAGAACGTTCCTCTTGATGACGGGGGGGACCTCGACGGGGTAGTAGCCGCCGCCGTTCATCCAGGTCTTGATGTCGTTTTGCGCGTTCATGGCCTTGAAAGCGGTTGCGATTCCGGACTCGCTGTAGACGCGAGATTGGACGGCCTTCTTGGGGGGGGCCATGACGTCGGCAGGAATGACCTGGGAGATGAAGCCGTCGAGGGTCTCGGCGCCGGGGCCGAGGGTCTTAAGCATCTCGTGGATCTCGTCATCCCTGGGACCGATGTGCCGAGCGCTGAAGTCCTTCCACGGCAACTTGTGCTCTCCGCGAATCTTCCTCATCTCGCCGTAAACGGGATCGCTTCGGAAGGCATCTGACCTCATCGGAGCGCTGCCATGGCGAGCATGGTCGAGGATCTCCGAGGTTGTGTGGAGCGAGGATCGGCAGAGGAGAAAACCAGAGGCATTGAGGCTGCCATTGGCACTGGCTCTGGTCGTCAGAGTGGCTTGACGAGCCCAGGAAGCGGTGGAGGGGCGGCGAAGAGAAGCCGCTCGGGAAACCAAGAATTTGGAAGCCATGGCCGCGGGAGGGGAGGGTCCTCACGACAGGATGAGAAGCCCGTCGAACCCTTGCCAAGATGAACTTTGGGAGCAGCAACAAGCAATTGTCCAGATGAGGTTATCGCCAGTCAGCTCGAAGGGAAAGGAATTGAGGTCGCAAGGAGGAAGATCTCAAGGGAGGAAGTAACTTGAAGGGAGGGAAGGAGAGAACGAGGGGGGCAGTCTAACGAAGGAGAGAAGGAGCAAGGGCGGACAGTGACGGGTGGCAAGAGGCAGGAGCTGATTCAACTACTACAGCCTGACCGTCATGATGGCCACTGAAGCAGCGAAAGGGGGATGAACGAAAAGTCCCAGTTGAGTCAATGGGAAGAAGGAAAGGATAAAAGGAGAAGGAGGAGGAGGAGAGACGTTGAAGATATTTGCGCTCGCCACTACGACTACCGCTGCCCCTACTCCGTACAACGGCAGACCTCTCCCAGTGATACGATACTACAGGTACTGCTCCAACACCCGATCACAAGCGCAAGTCGACCCTTCCTGCGTCAGTACCTGCACCTACTCGTACCAACCGAGTTTCCCAATCAAGCAAGTCCGATAAGCGGATGCATTGATCAATTGAATGAGATTGAATTGAATTGAATCGATAGGTGTCCGATCACAGTATTTCACTTCAATTTCTTCGTGATTCTCACCTCTTTTCTTCAATTCTATGCGCCATGAACCTGCGCGAGGCTTGCGTTGAGAAGAAAAAAAGAAAGAAAAAAGAAAAAGTCGAGCCTGCCATTGAGAGACGGCTCCTAACCCAGTGCGGGCTAGCACCTTGGCGGCTCTCCTCCGGTCGAGGTAGCATCACCATCAATACCGGTACCTGCTCGTACATGTATTTAGTAGGCACTGGTGAAATGCAGGTCCCTACACGTGCTGAGACAACCTCTACTCGTACCTTCAATATGGAGAGCCGAGCACTCCATTTTTACCGCCCAACGAGCTGCCGACGGCGGTGGCATGTGGATGGACGAACGGACGAACGGATCAATGAATTCTTTATCTCGGCACTGCCACGGCGACGAGCCAAGGACTCGACTCGCAGCGGCCTGCAGCGGCCTTTGCAGATGGGATGCGTCGAACTCGAACGATATCGGCAGTGCACAGTGGGCGGTGGGCACTTTGCGAGGTCAGCAGGTCTCCCGAGCATCCATGGGCAATCTATTCAATAGTCGATAGGTAGTAGTATTCTCCGGTTGGCCAAGAAAATTGATATCCCTGGATTTTCATGGATCAACCGATTGATCATTTGTATTTTATTCTCGTAGCACCAGTGGCTTGCGCCGAGGGGAAAAAAAATCTCTTTAGGCCAAAAATCGCCATCTTGGCAGCACCAGCAGCATTCCATTGATTGATTGATACCTACCTAATGGTAAAGGAGCGCTTTTGAGCAGCACTGATATCAATCAATTGATTTGAGTCGAGTGGGCTGCTTTGAGGCTGCTGAGCTGCTTTTCCGACGGCCGAGATCGCCCTCGTTTTACGTAATACTGAGGGTCCCGTGCCGAGCAAAAGAACATTGAGCACAGCGCAGCGCCGCAGAAGTTGTTTCTTTCAGTGCATCATCGGTCCCGTCCCGAGACCTCCAACGAATCCGCACCCCGACGACGCAGTATCTGTAATCAACTCGCTCCGTCGCCATGTTTGGAGGATGTACGCATGACCCGAAACCCCCAGCCGCTTTCCGTCCCCTCGCGCGCGCCGGAACCGATCCCCCCGGGCTCTCGCTGTCTTCGGCGCATCACGATGCCTTGAGCTTCGTTGCTCTCCCTCGCGATGCTGCTGCTGCTGCTGCTACTGCTACTACTCCTATGGAGTAGACCTCTTCCTGTATCAGATGGCTAACATTTGGGGGCAATCCCCTTGAGCAGTCGCCCCCCCGCAGCAGTCTCCCGAGGAGATCCGCGCCATGGAGGCCGAGGCCACCTTCACCGTCCAGCAGGTCGCCGCGACGGCCGTCATGCTTTACCTCTGTACGTGCCTGCGAAAGAAAGAAAGAAAGAAAGAAAGAAAGAAAGAAAGGAAGGAAGAAAGAAGAAGAAAAATCGGATCGCGATGGATCCACTTGGGAAGCCCCCTACCAGCCGTTGCTCTGTGGCTAACGACCGTGACCGGAGCAGCTCCCTTTGCCATCGACATGATCAGCCGGATCTTCTAGAGCATCCTCCTTGGTCGACGAGTGATCCAGATCCTCCCGCGACTACGCATCTCGATTCGCATCATAGACATGACACACAGTCCAGGCCAGTGTCCGGAGGGCAATATAAGCAAAAAAGAATAGCATGCTTTTCGAAAGAGGAGCAAAATCGTCTCATCTCGCGAGAAGGCCGTGATCCAACCTTCTCCCTGTTCCTTGTACAATAAAAAGGGCCATGATATACGTCTATCCAGGAATGAAGCATCGACTCGCACCTCTTCCGCAAACCTCCGTGATCCCTCGCCACCTCTTGCACCTGTGCTCTTGATGCTCCCTTGAAATATCTGCAACTCCTTGCGATCCACCGATAGGCACACAAGACTTTCAAGAATTGACGTATTCCCAAGGAGGCCTCGACTGTTGCTGTATGGATGAATGCGCGCGATGCCCCCAAGGGACCCTCCTCTCGACCGGCTTCGACTTATCGAGTTCTTGCCTGGGGCGCCTTGCTCTTCTCCCAGTCCTGAAAATCGCTGCCTAACGTCTCCAGCTCCTTTTTGAGGTACTGAAGCTGCTTCTCGTAGTCCTCCATGACCTGCAAGGACATCGTGAGTCTCCTGAACCGCATGCGGAATGAGGGGAAAGGGGGCAACTCCTGCTCCACCTACCTTCTTGGCCTTCGCCTGCGTCTCCTCGTCCAGCCCCTCCCCATCCACCGCGGCGGACTTGTCCATCTCCTTGTTCAGCCGCTCCGAGTACCCCCTCAGCACAATCAGCCTGCTCCATAGCTCCTCCTCCCTCGCCCCTACGGCCGGGTCCTGCACGTCCCGCTCCAGGCTCTGCAGCCTGCTCTTGAGGTCGTCCTCGTCCCCGCTCAGCGCGTAACCCCTATTCCTCAGGATCTGCACGCGCGCCGCCAGCGCCAGGCACCTGTTGCCCAGCATCGTCTGGCGCCGCCGCGCCGCCAGCGCCCGCGTCTCCGTCTCCAGCTCGTGCCGCTGCAGCAGCGCGTCGAGGCACCCGTTGACCTGGTGCAGGCGGGTGTTGAACTCGGAGATGGCGCGCTTCTGCGTCTTGAGCCGGTCCGCGACGCCCGCGTACCCGGCGCACAGCACGGGCATGAACCCGGGAGCCGGCTTGTTCTGGAGCGCCTCCTCCCACTCGCGCGGGTCCTCGTACGGCTGGGGCTTGTAGAACGGGATCTGCGACTCGTCGACCTTGTTGTAGAAGTAGTGCTTGAAGGCGCAGCTGGGGCTCGCGGGGTCCCACTTCTCCGTCACGAGCTTCATCTGTTCGAGTATGGGTTTTTGGTCTGGCAGCAGCAGCAGAGGCCCAGGTTAGCCGGACAAGAGGTTCGCGAAAGCAGCGTGTATCAGGGGAGACCGGAGAGTCACTTACGCGGCGTCTCCTGGCCCGGCTGCCACAACGAGCTCGACAGCTGGGCTTGTGACTGCGACAGGGGAGGGATCTGTTGTGTCTGCTGCTGCGGCGCGATCAGGGACGTCCCCAAGGCCGGCGCCTGCGTGTTCGCGCCGCCCAGGGTCTGGCCGAAGACGCCGCTCGCCGCGGGAGCCTGTTGCGCCGGCTGGGAGGGCTGTGATGGACCGAAGAGGCTGCCAGACCCGACGGTCTTGGTCTGACCGAACAGCGACATGGCGGAGGGGCGAGCTCGAGGTCAGAAACGGGCGGAATTGGGACCTTGGGTCTTCGCCGGGGGAAAGAGAGAGATGACTGGGATGGGCCTTTTCGCGGAAGATCGTAAAGGTTTGTTCGTGTTCCTGAATTTCTCTTCGTCTCAGAGCTCTCTTTTAGGTAAGTTTCAATCCAAGTGCCTTGGCTATGCTGAATCGCTGCTGGTCGTGATGGCGAGAAAAGATGGAAAGTGTTGTTGCTTGTTGACTCTGTTGTCTTTCTGCCAGCATAAAATTGCTGCTCAATCGCGCTTCAGACGCAAAAGCGGTGCCGCAGCGTTCCTCGCGGTACGTACCCCTCCGATCATCAGATCAATGGACTCTGGATCTTCAATTTCCAGCTTCCTTGCGCCAGCCACATGCCGTGAATGGGAAGTCCAGTCGTACTTTCTGTCAAGAAAATTGATGATGAGGTAAATTGACTCATTTGATCTCCTTCCCATCATCATGATCATCGTCTGATTGTGCCCTCATGGCTCTTGTGAATGAAGCCAATGGAGGGAATTGCTATGTGCTTTTCTTGCCAGTGCCGGGTGTCAATATTGATGCGAATACCCCGACACCTATGAATGTCCCGATCAGATCCCGATATAGCGTCCCGTCCAAAGGCCAAAAGCTCAACAACATTAGCCAGACTTTCCTTCCTGTGCGGTTCCCGTGCGGATATCATCATCCGTGAAGACCACCGGGACGGTCCTGATCGGCGTCGTCGCCCTGTGCAAAACTCGCAAGGCTGGGACAGGCTCGCGCCAATCGGGCCACCTGATTGGCCATCACCAATCGCGGACTTTCAATTGGGCCGCAGGCTGAAGTCGAACCTCAAGACGGCTCACGTACTCCGACGTACCCCGACCTCAACCTCGAAAACGAAGCGACAGCCTCAAAGAGCCCCCGACCACAATGGCCACCCGACGACCCCAGTACGTCTCCTCCCTCGATCCCTCGATCATCCTTCCCGGCGTGATGCGACGTCTGCCCCGACACGCCCCCCGGCCCGCGCGATGCCGATGGCGCAATTGATGCGAGCCTCGAGCCGCGAGCCGCGGGGAAACAGTGTTGCCAGTCCGGCCGGGGCAACGGGATGGAAAGATTGAGGACTGACGCCTCGCCAGGTTCCACCAGCAGGTGCTCATCGACACGACCCCTCTCCCCGAGGACATCCCCAAGGTCCAGGAGATCGGCGCGAGCTCCGCGCCCCTGCTCTCCGCCTCCTTCTTCATCGGCGCCCGGTGTCGCGACTACAACGATGACTACATGCAGTGCAAGACCGAGAACCCCGGGCAGGGCGAGCTCAACTGCCTGAAGGAGGGGCGACGGGTCACCCGATGCGCCCAAGGCGTGTACGTGGACCGAGGCAACCTGCCTCACCCCGAGAAGACACTGGGCAGTCACGGCTGATAGGACATGGGGATACCCAAAAAAACAGGCTCAAGGATATTAACACGCACTGCCTCGCCGAGTTCCGGAAGCATTGGGAGTGCCTCGACGAGCGGAATCAGCAGCTCTGGCAGTGCCGCCCCGCCGAGTGGAAGCTCAACAAGTGCGTCTACGAGAACCTGGTACGTTTTGCCCCCCCTCCCTCGTTCTTCTAGTCCGGCGATGAGTTGTGCGGCGATGCTGATGCGCTCTAATGTCTGCGCGCAGAAATTGGAGAAGAAGATCCCCGACCAGCCGACCAATGTCGTCCCCGTGGAACTGCGACCGAAGCAGATCTTTGCGGATGCGCGCATCTTGCCCAGCGACGGCAAGCCCTTCTCGAGCCGCGCGCAGCAGTAGAAGGGGGGATATAAAGAGAGAGGAGGGGCTGAGCGATGAGAAATGTACATTGTCAATGAATGAGAACAACAATGGACCTTCTTTTTTTTTCCCATCTTGCTCTGTGCGAGGAGCGTCGAGCCTTCTGATGCAGGACGCGCCGTGGCGGTCTCCAGGTGAGGCGGTGTGGTTTCGGGAGTGCAGGATCGGTGTTACTGTCTGGGAGAAAGACAAGTAGGACTCTTCACAAAACGAGCTCGAAACGTCTGGGCATCGTGCCGGCACAGGTAGCACGAAAGGAACGGGAAATGGGTTCGGTGAGTCGCCCGTTCTTGTTGACGGAATGGCAATTCGCTGATTCTGATGAGACAGGTGATGAGGCAGTCCAGACTCGAGGGGACCTCTGTAGATCATAACTCGGACTCTTTCGCACGATATTGAGGGCTTGCTAAACGGCTTGCCCGGCGCTAGGTGTCTGATCGGAGCAGTAAGACATTTACGAGTATGGCTCCTCGACGAGATTGATCCCGTTTGAAGACCCCTGTTATATTCTCATGGGGTCAGAGAAGCTTTCTACATGTCGTCGGAAGAGCCGCGCTCCTTGTTCCTCCCTGTCGGCAATGCAATGAATGAGGGCTATCGGGTCAAGATAGACACGGGATCTGCAGCTTTGACCGAAGACTCCGGAAGACTTCCTCACCGAAAGATTCCCAGCCTTTCCGGAAATCGTGGGAGTGGCGAAGAGCCAGAAGTCATTCACTTCGTCAGCTCAGCTCCTGGCCCCCGCCTCCTCCTTTTCTCTTCCGTACTCCGTACAGCACCGGCACCAAGGAAAAGGACAGGAGATCTTCACGGCGCATCCAACATTCGGTGACCGTGACGGTGAGCAAGGTCAGACGATCGAATACCCGGATGGGTTCGCGCCCGCGTCACCCCCCCAATCTCTCGGACCTGCCTGCGCAGGGCACAATCGGAGATGTCACCCAGCTTCCCCGAGAAGATCTCCCTTCTCTGTCCAAACTTGACCAACTTGACAACGAAGGGCGATCCTCTTCCAACGCACAGAGCTTTGTCGGCGACCTCGACCGAGAGGATGCCAGTAGCATCATGAAGGCCCGCACGGAGTATGGACTTTTGCGATCACGTCAGCTACTCGTACGCTGGCCGCGCCCTCTGAAGGTCAGAGTTTTTTTTTTTTTGGGCCCCTTTTTCTTTTCCTGCGTATCAGAATAGAACCCTCGAGCTCGAGGAAGTTCGAGGCCTTCGAATTCATTCTAGGGAGCACCGTGGAGGGCCAATCCGGTACAAGGCGCGAACCCGCGACAGTCGTGGTTTCGCGTCCTCCAAGGATCTGCAGAGTCCACAACCCGAAAAGGGGGGGGGGGAGAAGAGAAAACTCCCGTGCCACGCGCAGTTAGCTTTCATGTGTTCAGCCAGCCGCCGAGCGATGGAGAAAGTCTGGCGCCTTGTTGGGTGCGTCGCCACCAGACATTGACTCCGTACCAGTATCTTCTCATATGGCTGTTGGCATCTTTTGACTCTCGATCATCTGATACTGGGCCTCATATATCCCCAACGCCGGAAGGCGTGGAAGGAGCCGTTCCATTGATCCTCTGTGGGTCTGCTTCCGCCGCCGGTGATGAGACCGCTGGGGTCCCCTGAATCGAATCGGCGAGATATGAGACATAGATTGGCGGGATTGGCGTCGATTCTGGATCCCTTGGGAGCAGCAGGTCACCCCCGAGACGATGGCATCGCGGTGATGTCGACGGACCGAAGTTCTTGTGGGCTTTGATGTCCTCTGCGGTGCACGCGCAGTGGCCTTATATCCTCGTCGCGTCCTTCTTTGTCATCGTTCCTGAGAGACTCGTCGGACTGTCGAGATGAATTGATCAATCCGCTGGTGCTGGCTGGCCAGCTGGAATGAATGAGAGGGAGGCCCACGGGACGGCGCCGCGAGGGCGGTTTCAGATGGACGAGGCCCCCGCAGCGCCGTTGTAGCTTATTTGATGGGGCTCGTGCCGGGGTGGGCCAGGCGCGGCAGATGATTGGCGGAGAGGCGGCGCTCGGGTGCGCCACCACGCTGCAAGGCACCCGCCTCATCTTCAGGGGCAACGCACTTGCTACGAGTACAGGTCGTACTATTTCGGCGGGAGCATACCCCTGGGAAGGAGCTCCCTATTGGATGGGAGAGCTCCGCGCTGGCTCTCACCAGGTCCTTTGCAGGAGAGCACGTCTTCTTGTGTGATTCTATTTCAATTTTTTTTTTTCACGCATCTCTCTCCGGAATACCCTGTAGTTCGTGTACGAGTAGCATGATGGCGAGATTCCACTGTTTCTGATTGTCGCACCCGCGCTGCTAGGCGGAAACGAGCCCTTTGTTTTGTTCCACGCGGCGTGGGAGCTGTCCTTATCCATCACGACCGAGCTATTTCAAGCTGTTGCCTGCTCCATCATGAACATCGTGAACTCTGTTGGCCGTGCCTGCCCAAAGTACCCAAGTTCCATCGTCGGGCCTGCCTTCCTGCGTCGACAATACTCTGTACTCCGTACTCCGTTCAGGGACGGAGCACGGAGTACCTCTGACAACGCATACACGGACCCCACAATCAGGTAGCAGTGCTGCGAAGCGGAGAAGGCGCCACGAGAGCAGCGGGATCATCAAGCTCCTCATCCTCAAAGAAAGTCGGAGTTGTTCCAATCCGTCGGCTTTCCTTGAGGATCCGAGGGGTGATTTGAGGTTTGCACTTGGTACTCCGGCGTACATATGCGTGCCAGCTCAACAAGTTGACTTTCGAAGGTGCATCTCAATGGCGGGTGCCTGTGCTCCTTGCCGAAAAGCTCGGTGCCCCGATCAAGGGGCAGGGGCCACCAGATACCCCGTTTAGTACTCCGTGGTAGAAGGCACTTCCGCACTCTCAGCCAGGTGGTACACGGTGGCCCAGAGGCTCGTTAATCTGATCAGGTGCATCCCTCCTATGTCCGAGTAGAGTATCCGCCCATGATGATGCGGGTCCCAAATTTGCTGCTCATTTATCTGATCAAGTGAATACGGGGGAAGGGAGTATAGAGGTATTCCCGTACGAGCACGGAGTTCTCCGAAGTTTCTATCGCAGTACGAGTACGGAGCATTATCTGCTTGTACTACAGGTAGGTATCTCCTCCCCATTGGGACTCGAAACCCCGGGTTCCTCTTCTGTTAGAGGCTGATCCTCCCCGATCAAAGACGGGACCGAGTCTACGACTCCGTGTCAATGTAGAGGTATTTTTTCAGGGGGAATGCGCATCCAATATACCCGAGCCGGGCCCATGTGGGGTGCGCCTTCCACGGCTCACGGGGGTGAAACAAATGAAGGAGGAGCTATCTCGGGCTCTTGTCACTTTCTTCACTCGGGAGGGTCCCCATTGGCCTTGCCGTGTTCCCACTTGTCACCTCTCTCTCTCTCTCTCTCTCTCTCCTTTTTCCATCTCGATCCTCCGATCGTCCGATTTTTGACTTTCTTTTCCCGATTTCCCACCCTCTCGCTTTTTTCTTCTTCTCTCCTCGCACCAACACGTTCGACGCTGTTCCTTCCATCCAACGCTCGATCGAGTCGAGCCTCGCCACTTTCTTTTGCTTGAGTCTCAACTCTATCCACTCCTTTTCCATCCCACAGCCTCAGTCGATACGTTGATCGTATCAATACGCCTCCCGCTGCCAGACGCATCATTGTCTCAGAGGACTCCAGGACCTGCCCTTTCGACCAAGAGATACTTCAATCAAAGGCCCAGCCAGGTGCAAGTGGTCGGCGCTGCAACCCGAAAACAAAAGGACATACCCCGTCATTGCATCACAACGTGTTGGTCTTCCTCCCAGACGTACCACCGAGCATATCACATTGCCACCTCACGGCAGGGCGATTCATTACCGTCTTTTCGTCACGCACTCGGTCCCATTCTAATTGATCACAACAGATTGTGGAGGATCAGACACATCATCAGTGTCGGCAACAACGGCAACGACGACGACGACGACGTTATTGACAACACCATCACTATACGGGCCAACCCAGCTGCTCCGTCGACCATCTCATCACAACTCGCAATATCGCAGCGTTGCTCCTCATCCAACGTCAATTTGACACAAAGGTAGGCAAAATGTTGTTTCCTCCTTTTTTCGGAAAGCCTTGTCGAAGAGAGCCTTGTCAAGCGGGTGCCCGGTCTGTGCTCGGTGACGTCTGCCGCGATCCATCGCTGCAACCTCATCGCCATCACCATCAAGCCCCGCCACCGCCTTATGCCGGAAATCCTGCCATTGCCTGTTCCTCTCCTGTCGAACTTCGAGCCTCGTGGATCTTGACTGTTCTCCGAGGCTCCTATTGATGGACTCTCGGGGCGAAATGGTCGGTCCCTCGTCTATTCGCGACCAGGGGAGGTGCAGAATGTCTCAGTTCGCCGTGCCAGGCCTTGACACATCGCGGTGATGCTGTTTCTACAGCCTGCATTAATCCCCACACCCGAGATCCTAGATTGGCAGGTCGGCAGTCGCTCCAGCGATGCATTGGGCTTGAGACCTTCCGCTTAGGGGTAATTTGTTTCGTGGCCGATGTCATACTCGTGGGCGATGAGGCTCGCGTGCGACTTTCTGGAACACGTCCGCGAGAATATACATCACGGCTTCAGATTCCATAACTCTATAAAGCCGTTGCTGATCGTCCTCCAGAATTTCCATAGCGTCATCCGCATCACTCACCACCGCGCCAATCATCATCTTCTCAACCCTGAAACACCGTCTCGAACACTCCCGAAAATGAAGTCTACGGCTCTTCTCCTTGCCACCGGCGCCCTCTTGGCCACGGCCAAGCCCCTCGAGCGACGTGAAGCCGATGTTAAATGGGTCACCCAAATTGTCACCCTCACCGTCACCGAGGACTACCAGCCTACTCCCACTCCTGCCGTGCCCGCACCTCAGAAGCCTCAGGTTCTTGCTGCCCAGCCCTCCTCTCCCTCTCCTTCTCCGTCGCCGTCTCCGTCCCCCTCGCCGTCTCACCCTCACCCTCAACCTCAACCTCAGCCCCAGTCTCACTCATCCCGTCCCTCGCCCACTCCCTCGCCTGCCAAGTCTCCTGCACCTGCTAAGCCTTCCCCCCCTGTTCAGCCTGCCGCTGCCCAGCCTTCTGCACCCGCTCAGCCTGTTCAGCCTGTTCAACCTGTCCAGCCTGTCCAGCCCGCCCAGCCTTCTAAGCCTGCTGCCCCTGTTGTCCCTGTTGCGGCTCACGTGGTGCCCCCCAAGCCCGCTGTTGCTGCCCCCTCTCAAGCCCCGTCTCCCGCCCCCGAGGTCTCTGCGGAATCCACGGACGAGGACACTACTTACCAGGCGCTGATGCTCCAACACCACAACCTTCACCGGGCAAACAACTCTGCTCCGGCTCTCACGTGGGATAGCACCCTGGCCTCGTACGCCAAGATCTCGGCCCAGCGTTGCCAATTCCAGCACTACATGTAAGGCTTTCCTGCACCACCTAAAAAAACTGGGTCCCTTGGTATTGACCGTGCAAACAGGAACGAGGGCCCTGTCCCGTACGGACAGAACCTCGCCGCCTACGGCTCGACTGCGGACATCAGCGGCTGGACGAACAAGCTCGGCTCTTTCGCCGTCTCCAACCAGTGGTACAACGGCGAGATCGGCGACTTCCACGGCTACGGCCAGTCAAACCCCCCCGCCGACGTTAACTTCGAGAAGACCGGTCACTACACCCAGGTCGTCTGGAAGGGCAGCAAGACCGTCGGCTGCGCCTCGCTGCGGTGCCCCGCCGGCTCCGTCCTCGGCTACCCCTCGATCATCACGTACTGCAACTACGGCCCTCCCGGTATGCACCCTCCTCAACCCCTATCTGCCCGTGGCTCGTATGGCTTCTCGTGGTTCTAACTCTCGGATACCAGGCAACGTTGGAGGCCAGTACGCCCAGAACGTGCTCCAGCCCCTCGGCCAGCCCTCCGTCAGCGTGTCGCTATAAGCTCGACTCTTGCGATGGGTCCCGCGCCATCGGACACGAGCCCTTTCAAAATATCTGTTGCAAATTCCTCTTCTCTTCGGTACTTATTGAGATACTTTTTTGTTCAAAGGCAATGCCATCAAAAAAAGACAAAAAGAAAAAAACGTGACGAATTTGATGCGAGATTTACGACAACTGTCCAACTGGGTCGACTTTGAACCCGTTGGCTTCTTCGCTTCTTGGGCTAGGTCGTGGGATAAGTTGCTCATCTGCGGGGACCGGTTGGGATCTTCCGGCCTGTCCCGGACGGAGAATGTGGCTTTCCCGACGGCGGGTATCTTTCTTTTTCTTACCACCACTTGGGGGAATGTACCCTCTTTTCTTCCTGTTATTTAGCTGCTTTTCAATACAATCTTTGATACCTGAGGTTTGATTGCCTGAGTCATGCGGAGCAATGGGCACCGACTGAAATCAATTCGCTGATGGCCGAGAATCTGGTCGCTCGGCAACGGAGGTCTTGTGCCATTCCAGCCCCTGATTGAGGCTCCTCCGCAGATTCTTCTCGGGGCATCTGCTTGATGTTTTCGATTAAGATTCAGGACAGCGGATAGACGGATGGCAAGACAGAAAGACAGCGAGATGTCACTTCTCCTGACGGCAGAGCGGCCGGGAGGATCTGCCTGTCCTCGCGGCTCCAAGAGATGAATCATGTCTGATACAGAGCGCAGATCTTTTTCGTCGATCGCGGTGGTGCCTCGCGCCCACAATGGAGGGACCAGGCCCCCGCATACCAGTGCCCCGTACGCCACGAGACACAACACCACCACCCACACATGCTCGCGGATGCGGGGCCGAGATGGGTGCGCCTCGTGGCTCGGAGATGGGAGTGAGACTTGCGGATTTACAGATGTCTTCCGCACGGGCACAGCTTCGATGGCCGTGCTAGCCTGGACCGGGGGTCTCACCGCGTCTGCGTGGGGACGTGAGACAGGATGCCCCGTGGATCTACGGAATACGATGTATCGCACTGCGCATGCGGGTTTCGAGGGCTGGGCGAGGATTCTTTTCATGTACGATACATATGTGCGAGTGGGAGGAGTACGGGTGGATGTCTGGAGGGGGAGATCCCCGCCAGCTTGGTAGGGCTGAGGTCGGGTGAGGTTGAAGGGGCGGCAAGTTCCGGACGAATGGGAGGAGATTGGATGATGGGCCTGTCGGGGCGTGTAGCACGACGGAGTACGTAGTAGTATGAATCGAGTACTCGTCGGAACATAGAAGACGGAAGTACGAGTGAGTAGTAGTAGTACCTAGTGCTCCAACACGGAGAAATAGCAGGGCCCAGCTTGAGAATTGCCGCGATGTCAAGCTCGAGGGTTTACTGGTAGGACCGGCGAGGCTGATGAAGGGCCTCATGATCTGATGAGTCGTGGAGGTTGGGAGGCACTTGGGGGCATGACTCTGATTGAGACGTCCATGACTCGCGATGTTTCCCCTTTCTTTTTGCCTTGCTGTCCCGGTCGTCGCCATTATCGTCGTCCGTAACGAGCCAGCGAGCAGGACGCGCAGGACGGGGAGATGGAGAGTTATTGGAGTCGCTGCAGCAGTGCAGCATGCGAGGGGGAGCCGGGAATGATAGGGCCCGAGACAAGAGGCATGTCCGATTGGCTGGTCGGGGTGACGGGCTGCGCAGAGCGCGAGGAGGCTCGGTTCCCGAAGGGATGGAAAGGTCCGCTTCCGCCGACGGGACCTGCCAGGGCCCCAGAGGGGGGGGGGGGGGGGCTGGTCGGCGTTTTGGCCAATCACTGGCGGGCGGGATACCTTATGGATTAAGGTGAGTTAGTCAAGGCGGTACGGGGGATTACTAAGAGCGGCTCGGGGTTTGCGTCGTGCCTGCCTTCAAAGTTCAATTAGCTGGTGTGCTCTTTCTCCAGGTACGGAGTACTCGTAGGCGAGTGAGCTCGGAAGGAAGCATGGAGAGCTTTCCGATAGATGCTCCGTACCTGTACTCCGTAGATACGGAGAACCTACCTAGTACTTACCTTAGTAGTAGTAGTGCGAGTTGAACAGTGATGGCAGGTGTCACTGGAGCTCTTTTGTCACGCGATAAGGGGGCGTTATAAAGCATCGAAAATCATCGTCGTCATCATTGTCATCACGACTCGAACTCTGACTCCCAAACTCCATCTCCGCCGCGGCTCTCATCTGCCGTGTTGGCCCAAGACATCCAATGGCGATCCCACCCCTGCTGCCGGACCTAAGGCTCCCTTCGAATACTCCGTACCGCCGCACCGAACCTGCAGCCCGGTCTCCGTCAGCAGCGAGCCCAATCAGGAGCCTCGAATTCACCTGCGAAATACCGAGTACGTGCTGTACGGAGTAAGCTCCCTGGGCCCTGGCCTCCCGCGGAGTAACGGGCAACTCCGTACGGAGTAGTACGAGTACGGAGAACGCATAGGTGCTCGCGCGGCAATGGCCTACTACCTTGGTAGTACCTACGGAGTAGTACTATGGGTACTCGTACATACGAGTGACGAGGTACGAGTACGAACCCTTCGCGCCGTAGCCACTGTCCACTCGTCCTTCTCAAGATTTGCCTTGTTCGGCACGCGTGGGGCCCGGCACCTCCAGAGGCCACGATGCCGAGGCAGGGACAGGGTCTGGTGGAGATTGCATCGCGAGAGTCATGCATTTCGCCCTGCCCGGCCGGGCTGGCTCCGTATAAGTCTGCGAAAGCCCTTCACTGATTTCAATCTCTTCTTTTTTTTTTCTCCTCCTGTCTACTTATACTCATCTATTTCCTGTGTGTTCTCGCAATTCAGTACATTATATACGACAGCTCATCGCTGATACAGCGGACTTTGTTGCATTCTTCGGCTCGGCTCTCTGACAGAGTTAGTACCTTTAGTACTAAGTGCCACCACGCAGTACTCCGTACTACTAGTAGCGACAAACCCACGAAAACCCGATCGCTCTGCCGCCCCAATCCATCGACCCGCTCCCCCGCCGTGCGCTTTGGACGATTCGTAATCTCAGATCCGGATCGGCGCCGGGCCTCGGCTGCTTTACAAATCAAGGGCGATCCTGCACGCGCCCTTCGGTGGATTTTTAGTCTCGCGGTGCGCCTTGAGCTGCAGCGCAGGCTTTACGAGCACGAGTATTAGACGACCGGCGTTTCCCTCGAGATACAAAAAGAGAGAGCGACTTCGAAGTTCGACAGCGATTGCGTCGAGTGGCATTTGCGCGAAAGCACGACCAGGAGAAGAAGAAGTACGAAAATGGCGACCCAGACGGAAACCTTGTCGCTCCAGATGACGGCGGCACCCGCCGATATGGCGCAGTCGCCGTTCCAACAGCAGCTTCTGCAGCAGTTTCCGACGAAATTCCCGCCGCAGGATGACAACAGCGACAGCAGGTCTGACACCAGCAGGTAAGTCCTGGTTGCTGGAGAAATCACGACCATGAGACCCCGCAACATCTTCATTCACCAAATCGCTACTCCGTACTCCTTACTAGAGGCTGATCTTTCATTTGTAGAAGCGTGGAGGAGTCGTGCAAGCGGGCCTTGGATCATTTTCCCTGTCCGTCGGTGGCTTTCCCCATGCCCACTCTCGAGTTCGACTTCCGCGTCGCCGTCGCCCTGAACCCGGAACCCTCCAAGATCGAGAACCGCGTGCAGAAGGAAATCACCACCATAAAGGGAGGCATGTGGTCGGGCTCATTCGGCCATGGTCGTGTGATGGTGAGCAACACCCCTCTTTGACTACCTCTTCCCCCGCACTCTTCGCAAGCCCGTCTTTCCCAGGCGCAAGGATTACAAGAAGGCGCCAGGAGCTGACAAATGAAATAGGCAGGCGGATATGACCTCGGCCAGGCACGCGGCGTCCGGCCGATCCGCATCCTCGAAGGCGCATTTGTTTTGCAGACCACCGACCAACCGCCCGCCATCCTGGAGATGCGCACGCGTGGCTCCCTCTCCGGCCCGTGCAACGTCCTGGACACGCTGCTCGATGCGCGGGAGTCCAAGGAAAACATCGACCCGCGCCAGTATGGCTTTCGCACGTTTGCGACAGTCAAGACCCCCGACAAGCGGTACGCCGAGTTTGTGAACTGCGGGCTGTGGGTCGCGAGCGGCGTGTGGCACGGCGAGGAGCTCATCATCGAGTATGTTGTGTCCTCCTTTCTTCCCTGGTCGACTGAAGTTTGTCGCTGACGAATCAACTAGCGCCTATCGCTTGACCTAGCCGCCAGCTGTGACGGCTTTGACGATGCGAAAAAAGTGTTTGCGATTTAATGGACATCGGGTGTCCTTTCGACTATTGCCATGTAATGGATGATGGCCAGCATATTGTTCTTGTCTTGTTATTCAGGAGAGCGAGGAGTTTTGGGTTTCGAGTTTTGTTTGTCTTTTCCATCGCGACGAGACCAGGAGGTGAGCGATGAAGTTGGAGTATGGCCGCTGAGTCGCAATTTTGATGAGAAGGAGTACTTGCACACTGCATAGCGAAAATTGAGCCCGTCCTTTTACTGGACTATCCAGGATCCCAGCTCGGTCGATGTCTGCATGACTTTGACGGCCCTGATCGTCGCCGTGCTCGATGTTGGGCTCCCAAGGCCCCCCCCCCCTCCCCAGTGACTTTGTAAATCAGTGATTTCAGAAAGCTTCCAAGCAGGCCGACGCTCTACTTCAAGGAGATGCAGACCTCCAAGACGCTCATGTATCTCAACCTACTCTCGTCCTCAGCCCCAAAGCAATCATCATCCGGGGCGACCTTCACGTCGTCCACCGTGGCCATCGTGCTCGTGATCATGGTGACCGTGCAGTCCCCGCGCTGCTGCTCGAACCAGCTCGCGGCATGCACCGCCCGCTCGATCGCCTTCCCCGTCGCGTTCAGGCGCACGACGCCGCCGGGCTCTCGTCCGTTGCCGTTACCGGAGGCAGCGCCGCGCTCGAGGGCCGCGACGCGCGAGTGCAGCGAGGCGTTGCGCGGAGCGGCGGTGGTGTTGCGCAGGGCCTTGTCGAGGACCTTCTGGGCGCGCTTGACGATGGCCATGTGCGGCGTGCGGGAGGAGACGAATATGGTGGGGGATTTGTAGACTGAGGGGATATGGGAGCGGTTGAGGGGTCGTTTGGCGAGTCTGGCACCTGAAGAGGGGGAGGGGGGCGATTCGAAGATGCGCGTCAGATTGTGCGCCGTGCCAGGCTTCGATGGATGGATGGATGGTGGATGACGTACCTGGGGGGAGGGGAGGGAGCTTTTCTTGAGCAGCTTTGGGAGGCTGCGATGGCGCTGGGTCTTCCATCGGGGCGATTGCGTGGGCGAGACAAGTCGCAGGTTGAAGGAATGAAATGGAACGACTGTGGGATGCTCGTCGTGTAATGAAGAGAGAAATTCAACGTACATGTATGCACGGTGCGCGTTTGCTTCTCAAGCCGCAAGGCATTGATCGAAGCTGCAGCCTGGAAGTGCCTGGAGGTTGCCTGGACTTCAAGATTGCGATGACCTGGATTGAGGCTCCAGCGGGCCACGTGACGCGACCCGCTTACCCACTTCGGTGCAGGAACGATCCATCGTGTAAGTGAAGCAGCCCGAATTCAACACCCACACATGCCTGCCGTCTCGTGTCGACCGTCCCTTCCTCTCACGAGTGAAGCTCGCTATGGACCCGAATACGAGTCATTGAGGCGTTGCGATGGGAAGGAAACTCCCTTCGATGGGTGGTTTCGAAGCGGTGAGCCAGAATTCTGGCAGGCACATTCACTCAATCACAGCAGGCACCCGCATCGACGCGCCAGCTGTCGCCTCAAGCTTTGACAGAAATAAATATAAATCAGCCGTCTTGCTCCCTCGTCTCGCTCCCTCCACCACCTCGACCTCTCAATCTCAGCTTCACAATTCGTCCGTTTGCTTATGTTGGAACGCCCTTGGGGGCTGCCTATGCTGGGCCGTATTATATGTTGACCTCTTGACTCTTCTTATCGGCGGGATCTTTCCGGATCCTTGCTTTCTATCGGCGGGTTCCTTTGGGTTCCTTGCTTTCTATCGGCAGAGTCCTTTGGGCCCCTCTCCACAATCTCATGTTGCTTCAAGCTCGCACCCTTAGACTTGCCGCCGTCTGACCCCCAAGCCTGGCCGCCCTCCTTCCACTGGCCTGCGGTGATCTCCTGATTTTTCAAGGACAGCCTTTCGGACCTCACTGGGCCTTGGGGGCCTGGCAGCCACGACCGATCGAAACATAATGCTCGGTGCCGGAAGCCAGAAGCCGGAAGCCGCTCCCACATCTGGCTTCTTCCCACCTGTCCTTTTGTTTTTGGTCACTGCTGCATCTGTCGCAACGCTTCAGAGTCTGTTGTGGGTGTCCTGTTCTTGCTTTTGAAGGTGGAAGCCTGGGGGTTGCTCCACCGCCTTGGGAGCAGGACACCGGGTATCACGACAGTGTATAGAAAGCTGCCTCGCCCTATATACGAGGAAACCTCCACCTGGAATACACTTATCCCGGTCTTCTTCCTACCCCTTGTTTCTACGTTACCCAACCACCAAGAAGGGTGAGTGTTGTTGATCCCCGCAAAGCGACTTGAGCTGACCAGCGCACCCACACAGATCTTGCTGCGATCAGTAACTAGGAGGTGCAACGCATGCTTTGGAAGAGCAGGCGAGTCTCCAGTCATCTGCCACCAACCTACGTGTCGCAAAGCGCGGCAGCCGGTCAGTGAGCAGAAGCGCATCGTCAAATCCATTTTCCCCCGTTCGAAACCACTGCGAAATGTCTTAGTCAAGAGCATCAACTCCTCGGGGAGGTTGTCGGTCGTAGCTACCGACTCCAGTGCGTATGGCGGGGAATTGTCAACAAAGGATACGGCGCCCGGCCCAGTCCACAACAACACCGCCCGCACTTCCTACTATTTATTTCCCACCTTCTCTTCACCACAGCCACCAGAAATCCCTTGTTTTTCCAACATCAAGAAAATCACAAATGCCCGAGTTCGAAGTTGAACCCAAGGGCCATCTCTTTCCATCCAAGGACCCAGTCTACCGCCAGCACGTCTACGGGATTCAGGGCCGTCTCACGCCGTCCTCTTGGCATCCCACAACGCATATTGTGGATCGTGCCCTATCAGCGCACCTAGCGGGAGTGCAGCGTGTCCTCTTTCAAGAGGCAAGAGCTCTGGTAATACTTCGCTTTCGTTTCGCAATGTTTTCGCTGACCGTTTTCAGTCAGCTAACGCGGTTTTGTCCCTTAGCGACTGAAGATCGCCTTCGGCCCGATCCTGGCGCCATACCCCGAGCCGTCTCTGTACGCTGCGATGGAAGACGAAGCTCCTCCGGGCCTCCGTTAGTCAGAGTATTTTCTTCCTCATCATCAACACAATACACAGTCTTGGAGCCACTTCTCTTTTATGCGACGTTGCTCTTCCCTCGATTAAGGGACGAAACGACGACGACGTTGCGATGGATAACGCTCCCGCGTCGCCAGCTCCGTCTATGTCGCCCGTTCCCGTCGCTTCAACAGCGACTTCCGCCGGTCTTCCGGCACCGTCTGCAGGGGGAAGTGATGACTCCCCCAGCTCTTCTTCTAGTGGGTCCTCTGGTGGTGGTGGTGGTCCTGTGCCGCCACCTAGTCCTTCCCCTCCGATATATCCTCGTTATCCTCGTTCATCATGTCTTCCGAAGATCCCGTACGATCAAGAGAATCAACCGCCCGCCCCCGGCCCCCATATTGATAAAGAAGACGCACATTATACAGAGGCATAAACCTAAAGGTTATACAATACTTGAAAATCAAGGAAGGCGCTTTAATAAGGCTAGACCTATACTTAGGTAACCGGGACTTTTCTATAAATTTAATCCGGGTTAGTTTGACCCATAGGATCTATAAAACTAATGCCATTCAATTTCTCCTGCTCACCGACCGGCTGCCGCACTTTGCGATATCAACTCAATCAAAGTGTTGCGACCAAAGGAGAGGAGGTGAATCGCTTGCTATTGCAGGAAGAGCAAGCCAGCCCCCTCTGTCACCAACGTGGTGAACAAAGATCACATCACCGCGGAGACGAACTTGTGTTGCCATCAAGTCTTGAAGGAAGGGACTACTGGGAAGGATTAGGCACTGGGAGAGGGTTGGCGGCAAGGTGGACCGTTCAGGAGTCGGACATGTCGGAAGTCCATGAAGAAGCAGATCCCAGAGACGCGCGGCGACGAAGACCGGTGCGAAAGAGAAAAAGACACAAGCATTACAGTACATTGCTTGGAGTCGTCACGAGACGCTGCTTGAAGTTTTCGATGGGCGTCTGAAAGAACGAGGATACAAGAACTTAGCTCTGAATGAGCATGANGGGCATTGTAATACCTGCTCCTTTCGCCATGTTCCTGTGATCGTGTCGGTGTCTTTGGTGATGTTTTTCTGCCACGGATTGCCGTTCGTTCTCCGCTGGCAGACTTGTCGACCCCGGCGCGGGGTCGCTTGTCTCGGTCTTTCTCTGCGTTCATTATGGGAAAGTTTCATTGCGAATATCAAGTACTCATCAGAAGGTATTGATCGATCCAATTGATGATTCCAAGTGGAGAGCTCATGGCGAATACTTCAGAAGCGGGAGTCATCTCTGGAGTGCTGGTACTCGTGGGAAATAATGGAGCACAGAGAAGCAGCCACGCACCGAGGCAGGTTGCCGCGGCTTATCTGATCTTCCGACAGCCCCACATACTTGGAAGTGGCTGTACATGAAGGCAACGCCACAGCGGCGAGGATCCATCAACCGGTAACCGGGAAGCAGTGAGCACCATCCCTGACCGAGCAACAGCTACTCCGTACATCCAAACGTCACCTTCATCTCCAGTCCATCCGTCCTCATCATCGAATCATTACGATTGCGGCAACCAGCTCGCACACAGACACACACCGTCCGAACAGGCTTCAGGCTTGAGATGGCTGCCCGGACCGCGCGCCCTGGCATTCTTCGCTGAAGCAATCAATCATGTCGTTCGACATCTGGCCTCCCGTCACGCCGACCGAGCTCGAGTTCAAGGCCACGCAGGCGCAAGTACGTTTTCCTTTCCTTGTCGCAGTGTCGCCGCCGCCGCCGCCGCCGCCATCGTCGTCGTCGTCGTCGTCGTCGTCGTCGTTCATCCAATCTTCCCGAGGTCGGACCGCGCTCATCAACGATTGTCAGGAGAGAGAGCTACAATGGATCACGGGGAGGACCATCGCCGCCTGCCGCGAGCTCAAGCTCGGCCTGGAGGGGTGCTTCACGCTCCTCGCGCCCGCTGAGCCCGGCAGCACGCTGGTCATGAGCACGCCGCGCAACGAAAAGGTCAAAGGAACCATCACCCGCGTGGGGACGCGCATCGTCAAGGGCACCCTGGGCCTGCAGCTCCGCATGACCCCCCCGCAGACGCTCACCCTCGCGCCCGCCCACGACATCCCCGTCCCCGCCCTCGAGGACCTGCACGCCCGCCTCACCGAGTCCATCGACCTGCTCGCCCTCATCCTCGCGCATGCTGAGTCCCGCGCGCCCGACGCCCACTCGCTCTCCTCCGCGCTGCGCATGCTCGCCGACTCCATCGCCTCCGCCGTCGCGCTGCTCAAGGGCCCGCCCGCCGGCGACCCGCTGCGCGGCTGGACCTCCGAGTCTGTCGCGCCGGGGAGCTTCGCCCCGCCCCTCGGGCCCAACCTGAGCCTCTACATCGCCGTCCGCGAGTGCTGCGTCGTCCTGTGGCTGCGCGTCCTCGAGCCCGTCAACGCGCCCGTGCACATCGGCACACGGCTCGGCCTCGTCATCGGCACCCTGCGCCGCCTCGAGCACGACGAGATGGACCTCGTCTTCCGCTACAAGAAGAACGACGAGGACGGCGGCGGCGCGCACGGCGGGGAGACCTTCTCCTCGGCCGCGTCCGTCTACACGCTGCCGCCGCCGAGGTCCTCCGCGTCGACCTTCTCTGCCTTCTCGGGTTTCTCCGGCTTCTCTAACTTCTCGGCCGCGGCGCCCAGGGGGTACGAGAACGTCTACGTCAGGGAGAAGGTGCGCGTGGAGAGCGCCGATCCGAATCTGATATCACTGCATGCTAAGCTGGGATACCTGAGCATCATGCTTGCCCAGGCGCGGCGCAACCTGGCCGCCGTCATGAACGCCGAGTTGGAAATTTGATTCAACCTTTTCTTTTCGTTTTTTCTTTTTTCCATTTTTTCTGTTGTTTCTGTTTTCTTGGGAAGTTCGCTAGTCCGGCGTTTGGCTCAATCCATTGGGTATTACTCCTCATGTTGTTTGCTGGTAATGTATATCACTTCGGCTTATTGGTGAATATTGTTCCTTTTTTTTTCCTTTGTAAATTATTGAACTCTCAAACTCTTCAATGCGATTTACCAACAGCTACCTCTGTGTGTTCGTAGAAAAATGCAAATCTCGTCGTGAAAAAAATAGAGTACATGTAATTTGGCCAACAACCCCTTTGACGCCTAACGAAGAAGAATTTGGCAAAGACAGAATTGGAAACGAAACGAGCAGATGGGTGGAAAGAGAGCTAGAATTCGAGACGAGAAAAAAAATATCAAAGCATCCAGATCGTCTTGGTGGTGGCGACTTTATGCGACGGGCGACCAGGGCATGGGGATCAGTATCCTCGACTTCATGGTCTGGATCAGGGGCACCGTCTTGTGGACGGTGTCGCTCCAGCCCTCAATCTGCCAGCTCTTCTCGCGGCGGGCCCTCCGCTCCTCGAGGTTGGCGAACTGCCAGAGGTGGTGGACGGTGTTGATGTCGCCGATCTGGACGAACCAGGCGCCGACGCCCTCCATGACCTCCCTGCGGGCCTTGAGGCCCCGCCTCCAGTGGGTCTCCCACTCGAGCAGGTTGCCCGGGTGGAGGGTGTAGGATCGGAGCTCGAAGACGCCACCGAGGTGGCGGGGCGGGGTGGTCGGCCAGAAGGAGAACTCCTGCATGAGGGAGATGTTCTTGGAGTTGATGAGCCCGCTGAGCTTCTGGTTGAAGTCGCGGAAGTCGGGGTGGTGGGATATCGAATAGCGGGACTCGTGGTATCCTTGGTATCGCTGGTACTCCCAGATGTGGACTGCGGCGAATTGATCAGCAACAGGGCTTGACTTGGAGGATGAGAGGGAGGATTTCAAAGGAAGAGGAAAGGAAGGCATACCAAAGGTGTCGCAATCGCCGACCTCGGTCCTCCAGCTGCCGACCAGGTGGACCTTGTTCTCGGGCGTGTTGGCCATCTTGGGGTAGAACTCGCCGATGAGCTTGACGTACTCGTCGACCTTGTCGGGCTTGACCTCGTGGAAGACGATGGAGTGGACGTATTTCCCGCGAGCCAGGACCTGGCTGAAGCTGGCCTCCATCTGGGCCTCCATCTCCCTGCCCTCCTTGGTGCCGTAGATGAGGTTCGACAGCGGACCTTGCTTGCGGTCGGGCTCATGGCTCTGGGCCTCAGCCGTGGCGCCTGCGACATTTGATGAGCCTTGGCCTGGGGTCGAGGACGACGCCGCCGACGACGACGACAACGAAGAAGGGTCAGCAGAGGTCATGGCAGCTAACGCACGTGCTCCTCTCTCTTTCTGCGCTTCCACTAGTTGCTCCCGGAACGCCCTCTGGTTGTCGTTGAACTCTTGGATCGACGCGGAAGAAGGGTTGATGTCCCCCATGGAGGGGCTTCGAGCTTGCCTGAGTGCCGTGGAGGAGACGCCTCTGGCACCGGCGCGGGAGGCCACCGCGGCGACGCGGCCGGACAGACTCTTCAATATCATGATGAACGAAAGGGGGGAGAGTGTGTAATTGGCAGAAGTTTGAAGGTTGGAGTTGGCTGAAGTCTGAGGTTTGGAATTGGAGGAGAATTGAGGGTGGAAGTGGGCGGGTAAAGGGGGCGAGCTTGTGGAGAGGGAGGAGGGGGGGGGGGGGG
>NQYQ01000033.1:151606-168096 GCA_003055925.1 Escovopsis sp. Ae720 | reverse complement strand
AGATCCCATCCATCCGAGTCCGGGTGCTGGCCATCCATCAAGGGAAGATCGTCTCGCGATTCGTGCTCTCAGTCTCTACGACCCCGCGAATCCCATTCGAGTCTCCTAAAGCGTCGAGTCAAGGGGCCTGGTCCATATCAGCAGCAGCGTGGCATCACCGAGGCTCCACATTTACGACTTGTCCGAGAGCCTGTCTGGGTGAATGCAATAGGTTGCAGGCAACAACTCCTCCTTTTGCCTCCTCACTATACCGAGGACTCGGACGGCGGAACGAGAATCAACCGAGGTGCCAGCTGAGCCAATTGAGAACTCGCACATTGTCATTGCAAAGCGATTTTGAGACGTGCTTTATCAAAACATCATCACGGCGTCTAAATGGAGGTCGCAAATGTTCCTGTACATCGACGCCGCCGAAGGAAGAGTTCCTCGGCGCGGGCCAATCGGAGACGGCCTGTCAGGAAGAAGGTCCCTTTCGTCATGAAGTCTGGCCTCTACCGATGCCATTGTCAGGAGGCTGACACTCCGGGACGACCAGTTATGATGCCAAGATTGAGATGACAATGTGGTCCATATTGACGATTGACCCTCCACTCCCCAGGTAAGCAATGGTGATCCCTGGATGGGTCTCCACCTCTCAGTCAACAAACCACAACCTCCGGAGTCAGCGTAAGGGGCTTCGGGCTGGACATATCCGTACTCCGTCTGTACCCTGTCGATGGATCTTTTGTTTCACTGAGGCCATTTGAGGGGACCTCCGGAGAAATTGAACAGACCGAAATTATCTCAGACTCTTTGTCAGGCAACGTCTTGCACCAAATACACGTGCTCGGCGCAGGTATCGCTGATACGGCGAATGCCGAGCGACGACTTCTTCGTCTCCGCGAGCCACGCCCAATAGCTCCTCGGTATGGGTTCCCAATCCGGGACTGTCCCCATCGACCTAGGCATAAGGTTCAGCAAAAAAGAGGTGCCTTCACAAAGACATCGATCTTCACTTCTTCACACCAAGTCTTCCCTTTCAGTACTCGTACCTCAGTGCGACTCAGTATGGGCAAGGATCTTCTCTCAAGTCCATGCGGCAAGATAGGGTCATTCTGTCAAAGCTGGAGCCGTCTCCAGTACCAGTAAAGCTTCACCCTAGCCAAGGAGACTATCGCCCCTAGCCGCACATAACCCGGGCTTCGGTGAGAGTTTGCTTCTGCTCGAGAGACCTGCCCGTACGAGTACAGCCGCCCCCAATATCATCGTCAAGGAAAGGATTGTTGCTAAGAGGAAAGACCCAGGTTCACCAGGTTCCCTAAGACAAGATTGATCATGCCATCAGGACACTACGATGCCTTGCCTTACAGGTTCCGATGTGATCAACCATCGCAGTCCAATAGCACGAAGAACTCTCGGCAAAGAGCACGGAAAAGGCTCGCGGCGGGGAAGGGGAAAGAGCACGATATGAGGCAGGGCGCTCTCAAGGCCGGCTACCTGTAGATGGTGGGTTCAGCGTGGTCATGAGAATGTACTCCTAGTATGTACATGCGGAGTACGTACAGTCAAACTTCAATAAGCTTACCTGATTATCAATAGAAATTGGCATCATACCCAGTCATAGTCCCTTTGTGGATGTGGTGTGGAGGAGCCATTTCCTGAAGTGGTTGGCTTGGAAAGAGGCCCGGCTTCTCAAAAGGGGAGTCTGTCTGATGTCTTTCGGGTACATCAAAATGTACGTGCAGCTTCAGGGGTCGGAACGTGGCGACCACCCCACGATCCGGACCCCTGTCCACGCACAGGACCGCGATCGTGGGAAACACGCATACAGTATACCCCCTGAAAGTTTCACTTAACTGGGCCTTCTTGCAGGTCTATAGAGCCAATCGAGAGATTATGCGTGATGGCCGCATGATACCTCTTCCCACGTATATAAGCTATAGCAAAGATCAGGTATGTTGTGTCCTAATACGAATCCTCGTCTTTAATTCGTTAAAAGTCCTAAGCTGCCAAGCTTTTTGCAAACATTCAGGGGTCGTATTGTATAAGACAACCAGCGCCACTCCCCGCGACTACGAGTACAAGTACTCAAACTCGTACCGTTACGAGTACGTTTCTGACCTTCCTGACGGATACCAACGACTCATGCGGCGAATCGTGTATCGGTGCTCGGCACAGACGGACATCCCCAAGCCCGCCTGCTACTCGTATCTCACGAGGATGCTGAGCCTTTGCGGCGCGCGCAGACACCGGGTCGGCGGCGCAGGGATCGGCTGCGCCATGGCGTACGGCCACCGGAAGCCCCCGTGCTGCACCTCATCGTGGCGGCTTTGCAGGGCATACTGGTATGCTCTCGCATCGTCTTGCCGTTTCGAGCTCTCCGTACCGAACGGAGAACCCGTAACCGACGCCTCGGATCCGAGTGCCTGCTATTCATGTCGCCCTCGAACTTGAGTCAGACGTCTGATGCTGACATGCATAAATGACACTTGGGTTGGTAAGCGGCATGATATACATAGTATTTGGCACCCGGGATCTCTATCATGACGCCGAAGCCTGCATTGCGTTGGACATCTCAACAAAGGACTGGGGCCTGCTCCTCGGGTCATATCATCAAGCCACCCGAGAGTTCAGACTCAGTACTCCGGACGAGATGCCCAATCACAGGACAGGGCATTTCCTCATGCTCTCTGAGAGAGAAACACGGGTAAGCTCTAGATCCTTTATAGAACTTCCAGAGCTCTACTCCGTAAGGACCATCGGCCGTTGGTAGCCCTCCTCTTTTCAGGCATGTCATTCCGAGTGGTACGGAGGGGGGGGGGTCCTGGCAGAAATCATTGCGCCATCGTATTTCTCGGGGTTGATGCGATCTGTATGGCGTGCAGGCGCAGAGTGCGGGATAATGTGTTGAGATTTCTGGCGGCCGCATCATCACGAGATGGTGTCATTGGCCGCCCTACGAGAATACCAGCTCATCACATCCCTCGCTTGCTCCGCCTGCTGCTCTCGAGCTCCCGCTCCAGATCGTCTTCCATGTCCATCTCCTCCTCCATCTCCTTCTCGACCAAGTTCTCCGCGTCGAGGATCTCCTGGATCAGGCCCAGGCGCTTATCTTGCTTCTTGGCCCTCTTCTTGTCCGCCCGATTGAGTTTGCCCTCCTCCGGCGCCAGCGACGCCTCCGCCGGCGCAGCTCGCCTGCTCCTCTTCTTATCGGAGTGCCTTGTCTTGCCGTCGGGCTTCACCCCGCTGCCCAGGCGCACCTGGCGCGGCGTCCTGCTCTTGGCCCCGAGAGCCCAGATGTCCCCCCACCGGGCCTTGCGCGCGTCGTGGAATGCCTGCCGGCCGAAGCTCTTGGGCACCGTCCACCGCTCGATCTCGCCCGCTGGCGTGCACACATCGAGCGTGACATGGCCCTTGCGCTTGAGCGGCGGCAGGATCACCCGCGGCAGGGCCTGCATGCTCGGCAAATCGCTGTTGCTGCTGCTGCTGCCGCCGCCGCCGTCCCCGAATCCGCGGAACGCCCGCTCGGCGCTCTGCGCCTCACCCTGCGCCGACGAGTCGTGAGGCGTCGGCCGGCCTCGCCGGATGGCGACGTAGCTGTACTCAACCTTGCCCTGGTTGAGCTCCGCGTCGTCGAACATGCTGGTGTGGAAGCCCGGCCGAAAGTATCTTTGCACGAAGTGGCAGTAGTCCTTGCGCCCTTGGCTCTTTCCGGGCTTCCTGTACATGGGGCAGGGGCCTTGGGTAGAGCAGGGTGCCACCACATGGCCTGGCTCTCTCTCGCGCTCGAACGCTGGGTCGAAGTCATCCCTGGCGAGCCGGGCCTCGGACGATCCGGGCTGCGGAAGCAGAAACTGCCTCAATACTGTGTCCCGGACATGGGCCACGGCCTCGAAGCCCCTAGGATGCGCCTTTTCGATGACGATGAGCACTCCCCCGTCCTTGTTCAGCAGGGTCCACAGGTTGTTCAGGACGGCCTGTCGGTGGTGAGGCACGTCTTCCTTCAGGAACAAGTGGGACGCAATGATCAGGTCATAGCTCTTGCGGGGCTGGGGCGTGTGCCCGGCGTCAAGATGCTCGCCGTGCATCTCGCCCGAGTGCTCGTAGTCGGGCAGGCGGGGTAGGAAGGTCGTATCGTGGAGGAACGTCTTGAGTCGCTCTCGCAATCTATCAGACGCCGCCACCACGGTCTTCCGGCCGGGCGCAGACTTCTGCGAGACCTCCCCCCTGTCCTTCATGAGAGCCCACTCAGCTTTCAGGATCTCCTCCCACGCCACCAGGCCAGCACCGCCCGCTCCGGCGTCCAGCACGCTTAGTCCGCCGCCCTGGCTCAGTCGCGACTGTATCCAACGGCTTCCCAGCCTCCTCCGCACCTCTCGGAGGGCCGACGCCGCGGACGCATATGCTGGCGGGAGGTAGGACGCCAGGAAAGCATCGGCCTCAATATCGGTAAAGTTTCTTTGATCGGGTGGCAAACGCACCCCTCCCATGTGGCCGACCTTGGCCGACGAGGCTGGCGAGAGCGGCAGCCCTTTGCCCCCAAAGGCCTCCTCTGCAGCTGCCTTGACGTGCTTCAGGTGCGATCGACCGAGCAGGCGGCGGATCGGCTCGGCGAACTCGTCCTTCGGAAGCAGCATTTGAACCGAATCCGCAGAGAACTTGCCGGCTAGCGTGAGTGGGTGGAAGCGATGCACCCCTTGCACGTCTTCGTCCAGGTCGTCGTCCTCAAGCTTCTCCTCCAGAAGGAGACTCTCGTCCTCCTGCAACCTTTCCAGTTCGAGGGCCATGTTGCGCTTTTCCTCCTCAAGGGCCTGGACGTCTTCTGCCTCTGCCGCTGCCAGCTCGAGCTCGCGCTGCTTCTTCTGAGCAGCCTCAAAGTCCAGCATCAGCTTCTGCAAAGCATCGCGCTCTCTGTCGCTCCTCGCAACAGCATCGATGTACCGCAACGACTGCTTGCTTATCGCGGCAAGATCGCCCGCTGACGCCGCCGCCGCGAGTCCTTCTTCTTCCTGCTGTGCGCTCTCGGCCTCTCCATCCAAGGGAAGCGAAGACTTGGTGAAGGCAATCTCCTCGACCTCCCCGTCGTCTAGCTCCCGGAGCACGGTGCCTTGGTTGTCGGGCTGCGCCGGTGGCGGGGCGTCCATGTCCACATGCGTCGGGATGCCGACGTCTTCCGGTGCGGTCTCACGCAGCGGCGGCCCGTAGAGGCGTACGTAGAGCGCATATTCCTCTTCGTTCAAGTAGCCTGTCGGCAGGGTATCCCGGAATCTCTGCTTCGCGTCCCGGACGACTTTCTCGATTTCTTGCTCGGATGGCTTCGCGACCTCTGCCGCGCCGTCTTGGTGCAGCACTCGGGAAGATGAGAGAAGTCGTCGATTGAGTCCACCAGTCGATGTCGATATCGATGTCGATGTCGGTTGCTGTCGGCTGGGCGAGAGACGGAGGGGCAGTCGCAAGGATCGCAGGTAAGCGGAAGATGTCGCTTGATGCCTCAAGGGCAGGAAAGCCGTAGGATTACATCTTGGGCAGACGCTGGAGACTCGATTGATCGACAGCATCGTTTTTCTGACAGGAGAGACTGGGGGCCGGGTGTTGGATGCGAGAAGAGCCTCAAGTGAGGTTGGTCCGGATGGTCGTCGACTTTTTCCTGGGTCGAGCGGTCACGTGACACCTGTCAATGGAGCTCGCGATGCCGCCTCATTTCCACTATTGGATCTGGAGGTTCGGAGACGGAATGCACGGAGCACCGAGTACCATGAGCTGACATCTGACGATGCTATGAACTTTGATTGCAGTGGCTCGCTGTAATGAAGAACCCGTCATCACACTCCTAGACGCCTATTCCCAAACATATAAGAAAAGTGCAAAAGAATTAAAGTAAAAAAAAAATATATGGAAAATCAACATCCGCTTCGCTCCTTGAGAATCAGGTCCAATCTCACGTAGGCTCGAATCAGAGGTCAGCCAATGTCCTGACTCCGGTGCGTGGCTGGGCCGGCTGGCTCCCTGTATTCCTCCTGTTCGCCCCAGAAGGCGTCCCGGGAGCTGGCGCTGGCCGCGAGGCACTCTTCTGCCTGTTGGGGTTGAACATGGAGCCTTGCGCTGCCTGGTACGCATCGATCTGCTCCGCCAGTCAGCCACGCCTTTTGTCGGATTTGATGCTTCACTCCGCCTTCTGGTTACGTGCCGAAAAGAGGGACACCAGGTACAAGCCGATGGCCATGATGATGAAGTTGAGCAGCTTGCCGAACTGCCAGCCATAGTCGCCTGTGGCCTGGCCGCCGCCGAGGGTGCGGCCGGGGCTCTTGAAGAGGTCCTCGGACCGGCCGCCGGCGGCCAGCTGGACGGCCTTGTTGATGGCCGTGGTGAGGGCGGACGGGTTGGCGCCCTGGACGGTCTCGACGCAGGTGCCGTTGTGGAAGATCTTGAAGGTGGGCATGGCGCGGATGGCGTTCATCTGTGAGACCTCGGACTGGTCGTCGACGTTGACCTTGGCGAAGGCGACCTTCTTGGGGCGCGAGTGCTCCTTGGCGAGGCGCTCAAAGTGAGGCGCGATCATCTTGCAGGGGCCGCACCAGTCGGCGTAAACTGGATTTGCCGGTCAGCGATCCGATGGTCACTCTCAGTATTGAAGGCATTCACTGTCTGCCCAGAAAGGGAAACCGTACAGTCGGCGATGACGACACTGGTGCCGGAGAGGAGGGAGTTCCACTGGGCCGTGGAGCCGATGTGCACGGGGCCGCTCATTGTGATGTTTAGGTGGTGGGAGCAAGCTTGGTGATCATGTAACTTTGTCTCTTCGCGCGTGTGTCTGGAGCGAGGCGAGATCGGTGGTCACGGACGGGGATTGATGTCAAGAGATTGATGCGATGATGAATCAAAGGAAGAGGCCAACAAGGCGAGTGAGAGCGGCGATGGATGATGGTCGCAGGTTTCAAGATGCTGACGCATGCATAAGTTGCGGCACAGTCCGTAAGGGGAAGGCGGTGATTGTGAACGCGCCCCATGCATGCACGTACAGGGTAGGCATGCAGGCGGTCAGGATTCTGCCTGAACAATATTCCAAATTTCCAACTTTTCTGCAACTTCGTGCATCTTCATTACATATTGAGTACTCGTATACTTCAAAGCACTGGGTCAATGCAGCATCACCTGCTTGTCGAGAAGCTGTCACACACCCGGTCGACCGTTTCCCCCGAGAGAAAGCATTGATTGATCGATCTCACCATGTCTTACAAGGAGCGCGACGCCAAGGTACGTTGTCGGCGCAATAGGCTCATCCTTGGGGTGGTACGCTGACGAGGATGGACGGATGCTAGAAGCGAAAGACGGCCCATGGCGGGAACCAGCCGTCGCAATTCTCTAATCAGACCGGACGAGACTGGACCGTATCCGTCGCGATCCCCACAAGCACAATCACCAAGTGAGACCCGTCCGCCGCGCTCGAAGCTCGAGGCTCGAAGTTTGAAGCTTGAAGCAGACCATCAATGGAAGCAACAAAGCAAGGACGAGGACTAATCGCTGCTGCCATCTTCTGAAAGTCTCACGAACAATGAGCAGCGCATGCAGGTGCCCGGCCGCATCGCCCGCGCGCTCGCCATCTTCTCCGTCGACGAGGTGATCGTGTACGACGACTCGCCCGCCTCCTCCCGCCCCCGCCTCACCGATACCTCCGCCTACACCGGCGACACCGACCCGGGCCACTTCCTCTCCCACATCATGCAATACCTCGAGGTGCCGCCGTTCATGCGCAAGACGCTCTTCCCGCTGCACCCCAACCTGCGGCTGACGTCGCTGCTGCCGACGCTCGACATGCCGCACCACCCGCACCCCAAGGAGTGGCTCCCGTACCGCGAGGGCGTCACCGTCGCGGGGGCCACGGCCTCGGGCAAGGGCACGCTCGTGGACATCGGCATGGAGGAGCCCGTCGAGATCCGAGAGAGCATCCCCGCCAAGACGCGGCTGACGCTCAAGTTCTCCGAGGACGACGAAACGCAGCCGCCGCAGTGCGTGCACCCGCACGCGCCGCGGACGGAGGCCGGCTACTACTGGGGCTACGGCGTGCGCCGGGCGGATTCCCTGTCTAACGTCTTCACCGAGAGCCCGTACGAGGACGGCTACGACATCAGCGTCGGCACGTCCGAGCGCGGCTCGACGGTGGGCCAGGCGTTCCCGCCGTCGAAGCGCGTCCACTTCAAGCACATGCTCATCGTCTTTGGCGGGCCGCGGGGGATCGAGTACGCGGCCATGAACGATGAGCAGCTCGGCGGGATGGGCATCCAGGGGGGCAAGACGAAGGAGCTCTTTGACCACTGGGTCAACGTGCTTCCGAATCAGGGTAGCAGGTCGATCCGGACGGAGGAGGCTGTGTACATTGCCATGACGGCGTTGAGGAGGGTATGGGATTCTGGGTCGTTATAGGGTTTCGGGTGTCTTCCATTCGCGGAGGGGGGGAGAGAGAGAGAGAGAGGGAGGAGAGACTAAGGGGAGGAACACATCCATTTTCATGCAGCATGCTAGATCATTGCGTATAAAACCGAATTGAATGAATTTGCTTGATATCCCTGAGTTTCTATGCTTTTGTTCCCCCTTCCCATCCCCAACCCTGAATGAGATGCTTGAATGAAAGAGATTACGCCTCGAAGACCAGAGATACACCATCATCGCCCGCCGTGACAATCATCTCGCCCGTCTTGCCCTGCACAAAGCCCAGGACGCCACCGCCCTCACCGCCGCCCATGTGCCCCTTGAGCTCCTTCAACAGCCCCGACTCGGCCGCGCTGGCGCCTGTCGCCCCGCTCGCCCTCAAATCCCACCTCCTCACGACGCCGTCCATGCCACAGCTCGTCAGCAGCCACGTGCCCGGCACGAACTCGACTTTCACGACGGAGTGGTCTTCGTGCGCGCCGACGAGGTTCTTGCGCACCGCGAAGCGGCGGGACGCGTCGTATACGCAAATCCCGCCGTCGACGGAACCCGCGGCGAGCAGCGTCGTCGGCGGGGTCGAGGGTGTGACGGCGACGGCGAGCGTCTCGACGCTGTCGGCCTGGGTCTGCAGGGACGCGAGGATCACGCCGCCCGCGGAAGGATCGTTACCGCTGCCGCCCTTGCCCTTCTTGGAGGAGCCCGGCTGGGACGGCGCGGCGAGTCGCGGGAGCGAGACGACGCGGATCTGGCCGCCGGCGCCGCCGACGGCGACGAAGGCGCCCTTGGGGTCGACGGCGAGCGAGTACAGGCCGCCGGGGACCTCGAAGCGCTGGTCGTCGCCGGTGAGGGAGACGACGGACTGGCCGTTGTCGCCGGTGATGTTGGCGGCGGCGGCGGCGCCCCAGACGTCCCAGACGTAGAGGCTGCTGTCCTCGGAGATGGTGGCGAGCAGCTGGCCGTCGGCGGTCCACGCGCCGGCGGTGCAGGACGCGGTGTGGAGGAAGTACGACTGCACGATCTGCAGAGGGTCCGCGGCGTCGGTGCGGTCGACGGTGTAGACCCACACGGAGCCGTTGTTGGCGCCGAGCGCGAAGGTGTCCGGGTACGCGGGCGAAGGGCAGGCCGCGATCCAGTTGACCTCCTCGACCTCCTGCGCCTCGCCGAGCAGGGCCAGCCGGCCGCTCTCGGCGCTCTCGAGGCGCCACGCGCGTATCCGCCCGTCGAGGCCGCCGCTGAGCAGGACCTCCCCGCGGGGCAGCGTCCACGCGAGCGCGTTTATCGAGTCCTGGTGGCCGTCGATCGTGGCCGTGTGCTTGAGCTGCGTGCTGCTGGGTGCAGATGCCGACGGGTCGCTGGCGTAGCTCGCGGGGAGAACAGGCCGGCTGCGCGCGGCGGAGGTGTCGATGAGCCAGCCCGCGCCGGGCGCATTGTCCTCCTGGCCCGCGGAGCCGCCGACGGCGATGATGTTGGGGTGCTGCGGGTGCTGGGCGATGGCGAAGAGGGAGTCCTGGGGAAGGTCGAAGTACGCGATCGAGTCGTTCTGGAGCAGGAACTCCTCCTCGCCGTCAGAGTCCATGGCCACGTCGTCCTCGCCCTGGAGGATCTCCTCCTCGGCCTCGTCGGCGTCGAGGAGGTTGTCGTGGTCCATGTCGTCCTGGTGCGGGTCGGTGGCCATCTTCGGGTCTCGCAAAGCTGTGAGATAGATCGTCAATAAAATGAGAGAATATCCCGAAACAAGGCAATCAAGAAACCAAGAAAAAAAAAGGCCAGATGCTTCGCTTCTTCCTGAGATAAAATGGGCAGACCGGGTTAGACGTCGTCGTCGTCGTCGCCCGTGATAAGACGTCACTTTGGTGTTGCTGCTTGATAAGCAAAATATTTTTCGTCCAAAAAAATTCCAGGTGGAGCTGCTTGCCTCTGCCCCTCCCCCTCTTTTGATGCATTCACACCCGCCCCGAACACCCAATCGCACGCCATTGAAGTTCTTCAAACAAGTAGCAACTGAGTACTTCTCAGGAAATTGATAGAATTGATTTCATCATCCGTGTCGAGGAAACGGCGTATAATAATGATTTGATATCATTCGCGTCGCGAGATTTATGACAGCGTACTCGTACATGTAATCAAGGCGCAATGCTGCCTCCAAAGCGAGATCCAAATAACCCACAACCCCTTTTCTTCAAACGCCTGCAATGCTTAGTAGGTCAGGTACCTAGATCCCTATTGAGAGAACTCTTTGGTGGCCTCACATCTCTAGCAATTCATCACCTCGACCCAATTCTTCTCCGCCTTCCGCCTCCTCGACCGCTCCCCCGCCGCCTCCCGCACCGTCGTCTCCTCCTTAGCAACCTCGTCCGCCCGGTCCGCCATCTCCCGGATCTGGTGCCTCACATCCAGCACCAGGATCTTCTGCCACCCGCTGTGCGCCTTGCACCGCTTCCGCTCGCACATGCCCCGGACCTCGTCGCCCTCGCCGAGGGGGTCCTCCACCTTGGACGCCTGGAAGATGGTCTCCCCCTCGGGCGTCTTGAGGAACGCCGCGAAGGCGTCCGTGGCGCACACGCTGTCCAGGCGCTGGTCGTATCCGCATATGTCCTCGGCGAAGCGCCCCGCGCTGATGGCTGCCCGGCGGCGGTCCTGGACCATTTCGATCAGGGCGAGCATCTTGTGGTAGAGCACTGTTTCTTCAGCAAGCCGCAGTCTCGACTTGGCCATGCCATCGAGGTAGGATACTTCTTCTTCCGTCAAGTAGTCGAGCCGGTCATCCGTGCCTATCATACTCGTGATCAGTATTCCCCCCTGTGCAACGTCACGACTTGATGGATGATGGAAGAAAAAGAAAAAGAAAAGGAAAGAAAAGAAAAGAAAAGAAAAGAGAAGAAGGAATCCACAACTCACCATTAACGTCGCCATTCACGCCGTTCGTCTGCCTCTTGTCCGAGGAAAAGGGCGCCCTGAAGCTCCACGAGCCGTCGCCGTCGACGCCCGCGAGCCCGCCGTTGAGCAGAGCCATGAACTCCTCCTGCGACAGCTCGTCGCCCAGCGCGTTCCTCGCCCCGATCTTGGGCAGCCTCGCCAGCACGCGCTCCCACCACGTCTGCGCGTGCTCGTTGGTGCAGAAGACGCTCGCGGGGCTCTGCGTGAGGCGCGCGGCCCTGCGGCACCCGTGCAGCGCGCACGTCTTCTTGTAGATGGTCATGACGCGGTCCGTCGTGCAGTTGGGGCACACAAACTTCTCGATGAGCGCCTCGCCCACGTCCTTGCCGATGTGCACGCACTCGCCGTGGAACCAGTCCTCGCACCGCTCGCAGCAGATCATCCACCGGTGGTCGTCGGGCCCGCGGCAGATGCAGTACGGCCCGCTGTCGGACTCGTCCTCGTCCGAGGCCTCGTCGGCGGCCGGCGCGTCCGTCCCGTTCCTGGCACGCTTCGTCTTTTTGGAGTCGCCGCCGGATCCCAGCTTGGACCGCTTGGGCGGCCGCTTGGGAATGCTCGAGGCGGTCCCCTTTTTTCGGGGGCCGGCGGACGGCGCGGGCATGGGGGTCGCGGATTCGGAGGGGTCCGGCGTCTCGGTCGAAGGCAAAGGTGTCGAGGAGGACTGAGCGCGGTCCGCAAGCAGCTGCGCCAGATGGGGGGATGCCGGCGGGTCGATTGGGCTCTCGCTGCTGGTCGTGGTGGCTTTGAGCCTCTCGCTCGGAGCCGCAGCAGACGACTCTCGGGGACGCGACCCCTCGCTGCGAGGCTCTGCGCCTTGCCGATCCTGATCCATGGTGAATCAGGGGATGCGCGAAAAGGAGGCCCCGCCTTCACCCCAGACTTGGTCGATGGCGCGACTGCGATGCGACAATGCTCAGGTAGGATCCCGGCAACGCTGTGTAAGCACTCTCCACCGGGCGGACGGGCCTCACAGCGTGGTGAATTCGTCGAGTCCGGGATGGGCGTGTCGTTCACGAGCAATCGAGATCATCCATATTGACTCGATCGCGTCAGAAGGCCCCGGCGTTGATGGCGGCCCGTTCTCTCGACGACGCTGTCTGCACGCATTGCAAGGGGGGAAAAGAAAAGCGAGCATCGTGGGCCTGAAGTCGTGGTATCGCAGGGGGATGTTTGATGACTAAGCGATGAGCGTCTTCGGGTGTGGCGTTGTGGCTTTTCGCCAGGCGGCAGATCCTCGGCGCGATAGCTCATCGATCCGACCTCTGCTGACTCATCCTCGAGAGCTTCCATCACTGGCACCGGCACCTCCCGATGATGTCGTCTCGCCTTGTCTCACCACTGGCCAAGTTTGAGATCATCGAATCGCGGCTGCATAATTTTCTCGAGTCGACCACCGCGCCGGGCCATTGAGACACACGGACAGACGGAGCTTTGTCGCCATGGCTACACCGATCGCATCTTCGTCGAGGGTCCTCGAAGCCGCGCTGAGGAAGAGCCCTCTGCAGCAATGCCGCCGCTGCCTGTCCTCGAGCCTGCGACCCCTCGGGTCCTCAGCGCCCCAGGTCGCGAGAGCGCCGCGGCATCCCCAGATCGTCTCGCAGAGACGGACCTTCAAGACGGTTGAGCAGGCAAAGAGCCAGTACCGGAGAGGGGTGCGTTACCTATACACCCAGAGCATCATTCCCACTCTGCTTCCACTTATTCACAGTCTATATGGCTGTCATCCTCGTGCTCTGCTAACGCGATGTATGTACAGCCCTTCTCATGGAGGTCCGCGCTCCTCTTCGTCGCCACCTGCGGCGGCCTCGTCTGGTACTTCGAGCACGAGAAGGACCGCATGCAGCGCAAACGCATCGCCGAGGCCACCAAGGGCGTCGGCCGGCCCAAGGTGGGCGGCGCCTTCGAGCTCGTCGACCAGGACGGCAGGCCCTTCACCAGCGAGATGATGAAGGGCCGGCACGCGCTCGTCTACTTCGGCTTCACGCGCTGCCCGGACATATGCCCCGAGGAGCTCGACAAGCTCGCGTCGATGCTGGACATCCTCGGCGCCAAGGAACCCAAGGACGACTCGCAGGCCCGCCAGGCCGGCCTGCTGCCCGTCTTCATCACGTGCGACCCGGCCCGCGACACCCCCCGCGCGCTCAAGGAGTACCTAGCCGAGTTCCACCCGCGGCTCGTCGGGCTCACGGGCACGTACGACCAGATCAAGGACCTGTGCAAGAAGTACAGGGTGTACTTTAGCACGCCGCAGAACGTGCGGCCCGGGCAGGACTACCTCGTTGACCATAGCATTTACTTCTACCTGATGGATCCGGAGGGCGACTTTGTGGAGGCGCTGGGAAGGCAGCATTCGCCGGCGCAGATGGCCCAGATCATATCGGACCATATGGAGGACTGGAGGAAGAGCCATTGAGGGGGGGTTGGATATCATACGGGAAGGATTATCAAAGAAGAAGAAAAGAAAGGCTTGGATGTAAGATTCAAAAATGAAGGCGTAAAGGGCATACATAAGGGTCATATCGGTCGTTACATGCTGTTTCTCCGAATGGTACATCTCCCATCTCCCCATCTCCTCTCTCTCCCTGTCCTTCATCATTATGTCGTCGCTCTTCTCTCATGGGGCGCATAGAAATACAGAATGCAATGGTCGTGGATCGGTAGAAAAGCGGGCATGGTCTCCTTCACACCAGACAGAGATCCGCGATATCTGTCAAATAATTTGTCTGCAGGGTCATGAACGGGAAGTTGGCCCTGCCAACGAGCCGGCACCTCTTCTCCCCGAGGCGCTCGTAGTGTCGGTCTTCTTCGCGCCGCAGGACCAACGGCCGCGGGCATCCCGGCACGAGGCACACCAAATCGCCCCTTTTGGCCCCCGTGTCGATGCTGCCGAAGTACCCGTCCCGTGTGAGCAGGAGGCGGCGTCGGGGCTTGTTGGGCTGGTGTTTCTGGGACGAGCTCGACAGGGCGGAGGACTTGCGGTTGACCTCGTGCAGCAGCGCCGTGACGCCGCCGCCCGCGAGCGCGGGGAAGCCGTCGGCGATCTGGGGATCGAGGCCGAGCGCGGTCGCGACGTTGCGCAGCAGCGCCTTGCAGAGCATCTGTCGCCCCTCCTCCTTGTTGATGAGCGAGACGATGAGGACGCGCTTGTTGAACACCGCGTCGGGGGGCATGAGGAAGGATATGGCGGTCTCGCGGTCCAGCTCCGGGTGAGACACGGCCCACTCGGCCAGGATGCTGTAGTAGAGGATCACGTCGTCGCGGATGTCGGGGTCCTTGAGGATGAGCTCGGCATCCGTATCGCCGTTTCGCCGGCCCATCATGTACGCGTGGAACAGGGTCACGGTCCAGGGGCAGTCTGCCTGCCGGATGCTGTCCGGCTCGGTGAGGTAGTTGCGGAAGATGAAGTCGACGCAGTTCCATATCTGCTCCAGGGTGCCGGTGTGCACGGAGAACTCATGGACGTCCTCGACGCGGTCGAAGAGGTATCCCCGCACGAGGAGCTCCCGGCCGTCGGACGACCACCGCAGGGGCGGCGTGAGGTCGCTGTAGCTGTCGTCGCTGGGGCTCGGGCTCTGCATCGGCGAGTGCCATTCGACGTATTCCTGTAGCCGTCCGCGGAAATCGGGAACCCAGGAGGGCAGGTGGAGGAGGGCGTGGTCGTTTTCGTCGAGCTGGCAGGCGAGGATCCCCAAGATTTTGACGCCCGTCGGTTTCTGGAGCTCGGCGGTCCAGTATCTCGTGTAGACCTGGGAGACGTCGAGGCTGTAGTCAGGCTGGACGGGCCGCTTGTTGTCCGGCAACAAGCCCATCAGGCCGTATATCCTGTCTCTCGGGTCGGAGCTCTTGACCTGGCGAGGTTCCTCCAGCAGGACGTGTAAGACGGGATCCTCGCAGTGCCGACGGTAGCTGGAAAAGAGGGCGCGGGTCCTGACGCAGTGATCGAGGATGGCGAGATAAACATCACGAGCGGCTTTGGAGCCCCGGACGGTGCCGAGGCGCAGAGACAGTGCAGGGAATAGGTCGATGATTGCTGTCACCGCCTCGGGCTGCGGGATCGAGACCTCGGTGCGAAGGTGGAAGAGCGCCACCGCGACGGACCAAAACGTGGACGCGGAGATGGAGCGGTTGCCGCAGAGGATCGTGCCGCGGCGAGCCAGGGCCTGCTCCTGGACGGTCCACGCGCGGCCCCAGTAGGAACGGCCGGCGAATCGCTTGACGGCGTCGAGCCTGTCGATGCCGAAGAACTTGTCCTCGCCGAGGCGCTGCATGTCGCTGATGAGGGACCTGGAGAGGCGGTCCGAGACGTCCTGCTGGAAGTCGCCCTGCTTGAGGATGGCCTGCAGCTCGCGGTTGTTAGTGAGGAGGCTGCCCCAGCGCTCGAAGAAGCGCAGGGCGATGTTGCTGTCGCGGTCGGCGGGGCCGAGCCACATGAGCACGCTGTCGGCTTTTGAGTAGATCCTGCCCATCAATTGGACCTGCTGGCTTTTCTCGCGTGCGTGGCGCTGGTTCACGCAGATGGCGTCGATCCAGAAGCAGGTCCCCTGCCCCCGGGACGTCGAGCGCTTGAAATGCCTCCGCATGGCGTCGATGGCCTCGTAGAGGGTCGCGGAGATGGCGAGACTGCGGTCGTTGACCCTGACGGACGTGTTCGCGCTTGTGTCACCGGCCTCATACGAGAGCGCTTCGTAGGGCAGTTCGCCGAGGTTCACCGTCTTCATTTCCAGCTCCAGCGTCGGAGATTTGTCCAGTGACTTGAAAGTGAGCAGGCGGATCTCGTGCCGCTTCAAGTGGGTGTAGAGCTCCCGCGTGGGCGTCCTCGTCCTCGACGTCGTCCTCGAATGGTTGCTGTCTCTCGCATCATTACTGGTAGATTTCGTCTTGCCATTGCCGCCGCTCAGCTGCCCCGTGGGAGGTGTCTTTGGCCGCTGCTTGCTGGAGAGGATGGAGCGCCAGACAGGCGGGAGACCACAGCAAGACATGGTGCCGGCAGTGGTGATGCTGAAGTGCGGTGAGAGTCTCGTGCTTGCAGGAAGAGTGAAGGCATGGCTCGTCCGCGATGGGACGAAGACATGGTGAAGCGGAGGAGAATTGGGGAGGGAGAAAGGGGAGAGGGGAAGGGGTTAAAAAAAAAAAAAAAAAAAAAAAAA
>NQYQ01000033.1:134343-146091 GCA_003055925.1 Escovopsis sp. Ae720 | reverse complement strand
GGGGTGGGTAGTGTGTCACGAGGACGGATCGCGTTGAGAAATGTTGCCAGGTGCCTCCTGCGAGTCCTACCTCCAGTTTCTGGCGGCGTTTTATTTTATCGCACGCTTTTGATCCATCCAATTCTTTCCGGACACTTTTTAATCAACAAACTTCTTGCATCGATGCGCTGCAATCTATCCAGATCATCTTCACACTGGACCCCTTCTTCCCTCTTTCCATTCGCCAGCCAGGCGGCATCAATTCCTTCGTGTTGCATCAAGTTGTTAATTCATCAATTGGACAGACCCGGTTGCCTGCATCCAGCTTCCAGCACCGCTTCGCTTCGCTTCAATCCCACTGCAATCATTCTCCGTCTGCGGTTACGTCGCATCAATTCACCCCTTCAGCGCGTTCGCGCCGACCTCGCCTAGAAGCAATCCCACTGCCGCATACCTTCCACAGCGACCGTCATCTCGTTTTCGTCTAGGCGAGCAATAAGAGAAAAAAGGGATTCCGAGAGGGAGAGGGGCAAAAAGAGAATCGGGAGTTCCAAGCCCTGCTCGACAACGACGACGAAGCCCCTCTTTGGAGCTTACGCCACCCGTTTGCAGAGCCCTCGCATACATACCTAATGCATGCACCTACTACTCCGTACATAGTGCCTGGCTCCCAACCCGCCGCCATGGCTGAACCGCCCGCAAACCATCACCACCTCACCCCGTTGCGCTCCGCCCTCAAACAGGACGATGATAGCGAAAGAACTCCCCCCACTAGTGGCTCCCTCAAAGGTGCGTCGTACCGTCTGCTCTCAGCCCCATCTCCCATCCTCGCGGATTGGGCAACCCTGCCTCCACCAAGCCACCTCGAAACCTCGCCGCACCAATGGCGTGCAGAACCTCCTCACCTCATTCTCCATGTCCTGATATGGCCCCAGTCGTCATCGGCTGCTGCTTCTCCGCGCTGCGTGGCTGCCTGTCGGATTGTGCGACTTGGCGGATGGGGGTTGGGGGTTGGGGGTCAAGTCCGCGACAGAGACAGCTTGGCAGAGAGCAAAGAGGTGTTGAAATTGATCTAATACCTACATGCCTACTGACACCTCCCTCCCGCATGGGGGCCCATAGCTGTCCAGATCGCGGAGCCCTCCTCGAGCGCTTATTACGACGACGAGCCCCAGTATGCCAGGCACTCGCGCCGAGCTGTCCCGGCCAGGCTTTTGAATGGCGTCAGGATGCCCGGCCAAACCACAGGCCTCTCTGCCCGGTCCTCGGCCAGCGGGTCGCCCACGATGCGAGGTGCCGAAGAGCCCTCCTCGAGCCAGGACAAGAACCAGGGCCATCTACACGGCCGACGCGCCTATCAGAGCGAGAAGCTGCTGGCACAGGTCTCCGAGTGGCTCGAGAGGGAACGCAAAAAGATCGCCGCAAAGAAGCTGAAGCCTCGCCGCAGGAAGTCCAAGTCTCCTCCCCAGGACAAGGATGCAAACGGCTCTGCCCGTCCTCGGTCCGCCTCCTTCGCTTCCGACTCCAGCGATGTGTCTCTTGACGGGCTGCAGACCATCCTCGAGAAGTCCATGAGCTCAATGGGGATTTCCTCGATCCCCCGCTTCAGCCCCAGGAAATCGTCCAAGACCCGCCGACCCTCTTCGCGCTCGCCCTTTTACAGGACCGCCTCCTCAGATACCGAATACGTCGACGGTGATATCATCGTCCCGAGCTGCGACGCCTGGCTGGACAACTCCAAGACCCTCAACTCCTCCGACTTTGTTCATCCCAACGACGACAGCTTCGTCCCCCCTCCTCTTTCAGCTAGGGCCGAGAAGGAGAGGGACGCATGGCTGGTCTTCAAGAATGACATCCTCCGCATCGCGCACACCTTGCGGCTCAAGGGCTGGCGCAAGGTGCCCCTCGGTAGCGGCGAGGCCCTCACTGTCACCCGTCTGAGCGGCGCCCTCACCAACGCGGTCTACGTCGTCACACCGCCGCCCAACCTCCCCCACATCGAGTTCAACAAGAGACCGGTCAAGATCCTGCTCCGCATCTACGGCCCGCAGATCGAGCATCTGATAGACCGAGAGAACGAGCTCCACGTCCTGCAGCGACTCGCGCGCAAGAAGATCGGCCCCCGACTGCTCGGCACCTTCAAGAACGGCCGCTTCGAGCAGTTCTTCAACGCAATCACCCTCACGCCATGGGATCTCAGAATACCCGAGACTTATAAGCAAATCGCGAAGCGTATGAGAGAGCTCCATGACGGAATCGAACTGCTGTCCCACGAGCGAGATGGCGGGCCGGCTGTATGGCGCAGCTGGGACCAGTGGCTCGACACCGTTGCCAAGAAGACGACTTTCCTCGACAGTCTCATCGACAAGCCGGTCGACGGGCAGAAGGCGTCATCGGCACTGTACGCCTGGAGGCAGAACGGCTACGTGATGGGGACTCCCTGGGAGCAGTTCAGGGCGATGGTGGAGAAGTACAAGGCATACTTGGATGGGAGCTACGGTGATCGAAAGGCTCTCCAGAACAAGCTCATCTTTGCCCACAACGATGTGAGACAAACTTGCTCTTCCAGATGCATCCTGCTCTCTGTAATGAAAACGACTGCTGACATCGTCCAGACCCAGCATGGCAACATCCTGCGCATCCGCCCCGACGACGAGAAGTCCCCTCTTCTGCAACCGGCGAACAAGCACAAGCAGCTGATTGTCATCGATTTCGAATACGCCGGCGCGAACACAGCCGGCTTCGAGTTCGCCAACCACTTCGTCGAATGGGCGTACAACTACACCGAGCCGACCACGTCCTGGGCCTTCCACGTGGACCGGTTTCCCACCGTCGACGAGCGCCGGCGCTTCATCAAGGCGTACGTCGACCACCGCCCCCAGTTCCCGCAGGCCAGCTCGACTCCGCACCTCGCGCCCCTCGATCACGGGCCCAACGGGCCCTACGGCCACGGCAGCCTCACCAACACGCCGCGTCTGCTGCCCGCGGCCGCGAGCAGCTCCATCGTCGACTTCATGCTCGACGCGCGCTACCCCGTGGGCGACTGGAGCGCGGACGAGCGCGCCCGCGAGGAGCAGAGCGACAAGCAGGTGCAGGAGCTCATGGAGGAGACGATCCTGTGGCGCCCGGCCAACAGCGCGCACTGGGTCGCGTGGGGCATCGTGCAGGCCAAGGTCCCCGCGGGGATGGACGGCACGCCGCCCGGCGCCGAGGACGAGGAGCTCGGCGCCGACGCGTTCGACTACCTGCGGTACGCGCAGGACAGGGCGTTCTGCTTCTGGGGCGACTGCGTGCAGAGGGGCCTTGTGAGCAGGGAGGAGCTGCCGGAGAGCCTGCAGCAGAGGCTGAAGATTCTGGACTGAGTGAGGCACTTACTCCTGGATTGGCCGCTTGCGTTCTGAACAGTCTTGCATTTGCGCTTTGAATCGTTTTGGATTGCTTTGATAGAGGGAGTAGCGAGGGGAAAAAAACCGAAAAGATCACATAGTAATGTCAATTTTCTCAATCATCAGACCAGAAGCGATTCTCTCCGTTTTTATGAGGATGATGCAAATACGGGAATGGAGCGTTGCCCCTTTTTCTGAATCTACTGGTACCTATTCTCCCAAGGTTTCCCGTACGTGTTCACGCTCACGGGATGAGTAAGTTGGCATGTAGGGATTACATCCTGATGCTGAACTACTCCGTAAAGCATCCTGCAACGAATGCCATTTTCAAATCCGTCGAGGCTCCGCCCCTGAGCCTTGCTCATTCAACGGACCTCACGCGGCTTGCATCCTGATGCTGATACCGACTCGCCGCGCGCCTTGGTCATCAAGCCGTGTCTTCATTCCCTATCCAAAGGTCTATGCGTCTAGCTTCAAGCGCTCCAGCATGGCGTCAATCTTGCCCAGCAAGACCTGATAATTGAGCGCGTCGGACAGGAACTCGTCGTCCTCGTCGGGCGAGTCCACCTCGCCGCCGCCGTCCTTCCCGTTCTCATTCTCAGTCGCATCATCATCATCTACTACAGCGACCTCATCCACAGCGGCGCCTTCCTTGCGCGCAATCTCAGCAGCAGCAGCAGCAGCAGCAGCCTCGTCCTCGTCCATGATGTCCTCCAAGCCCGCATCCTCGAAGCGCAGCCTGAAGCGCTCGGAGAGGTAGTACCGGATATCGTCGAGAAGCTCGATCGTGTCCGTCTCCTCGCGGCTCTGTATGCGGGCGGCGCTCTCGCGGATGAGCTCGTGGAAGTCGAGGTCGTCGATGTAGTCCTCGAGGCGGGCGGCGAGGTACCGGGCGGCGAACTCCTCGAGGCGCTGGACGCGCAGGTCCCAGGCGGCGTGGACGACGTCGTAGATGTTGATGGGCTCGGCGGATGCGGCGGATGCGGGGCCGGCGGGGGCGGCGCTGCCGAGCGTGCTGATGGCCACGGCGGCCTTGCTCTTGAGGCCGTCGAGGAAGAGCATGTCTGCGGCGTAGAGGAGGTCGAGGGCGTGCTCGAGCGGGCAGGCGGCGGTCTCGGTGTAGAGGAAGGTGAGGACGAGCTCGAGGACGGCGGGGGAGCAGTCGACGGTGACGACGTGGAGGTGCTCGAGGCGCTTGGACTCGACGAAGTCGCCGGAGAACATGCGGTCGAAGTACTCGCTGCGGATGAGCATTGCTTTGTGGGCGGGGTAGAGGACGGATTTCCTGGTCCTGCTGGCCCTGCGGGCGCCGGCGCCGGCGCCGTTCTCGGCCGCGCGGTGCTCTCCGTTGGGGATCCCGAGCCCGAGCCCATTCCGGACAACAGAGCCCGCTGTCTCTCCGTCCTTGTCACCGTCGTCCTCGTCACCGTCGTCCTCGTCCTCGTCGAGCGGCTCGTCGGCGCGCAGGAGCACGTCTGCGAACATGGCGTTGCCGTGCTTCCACCGCACCTGGTCGACCCTGCTCGTGTCCACGACGACCTTGTGCCCGAGCACGTTCTCGCGGAAGAAGTCGCCGACCTGGCGCAGCGCGCGCTCGACTTCGTCCTGCGACCGCTGGCGCGCGAGCCGGCGGTCGTTCCCCGCGAGGATGGCCCCCCACAGGTGCTCGATCTCGAGGAGCTTGCTGACCCTGTCGAGCCCCCTCGCGACCTCCTCCTCGGAGGCCCTGCTCCCGGGGGGCACGAGCTCCTTGGGCACGTCCCCGAGGTAGATGTAGCGCACGGCGATGTGGAAGGCCTCGACGGGGATGGACGACGAGAGGCGCCACGTCGCAGTGTCGGGCTGCGCGCGGAGCTTCTCGCGGAAGTAGGGCGTGCGGGAGGCGAGCAGGAACTTGTGCAGCTCAAAGTCCCCCGTGCCGGTGTCGAGCGAGATGTCCGACGTCTTGGGCGCGGTGCGGCTCAGGAGCGTGGTGATGTGCGTCGACCAGTAGATGTTCGGGTCTGAGCTCTTGGAGAAGTCGTACTGCAGGAGGAGGTTGCGTATCCTGTCGTTGAGGGCGTTGTAAATGCAGCGCTCGCCCTGGAACGTGTTCCTCTCGGCCAGGGCTCCTGGGTAGAGGGGGGGGGGGGAGGATTGAGGATGAGCAGAGGTTCTACAGAGTGGATGGGGTCGGCCTATAGGTGAGACCTACCGGCTTCTAATAGCAGCTGGACCAGCTCGTAGTGACCACAGAGACTTGCCTACCAAGTCGATTAGTGTCTCTCTCTCTCTCTCTGTCTCTCTCTCTCTCTCTCTCTCTCTCTCTCTCTCTCTCTCTCTGTGTCACACTCTCCCCTCCTGCCCCAGTCAACACTGTCTCACCCGCCGTCCCGACTATCCGTCCCCCATGGTCTCGTTGCAAGCAAGTGCTCTCAGGAAGAATCATGTCGTCCGCATGAAGCAGAGGGCCGGCGTACGATGATGAGCGGCGTGTAGTCAAAGGTGTCCTTGCCGTTGATGTTCACGCCGGAGTTGATGTGCTCCTGGCACTTGCGCAGATCACCGAGCCTGCAGGCCAGGAGGAAGTCGTGGAACTCTGGGCTCGAGTCGAGCGGGCTGTCGTCCCGCAAGACGCCGCTCCTGACGAGGAGGCTGTCCTCGGCGAGCTTGACCTCGAGCTCGTCCTTGCGAAGGACCACCATTGCAGACAGTGATGTGGCGACGCCGCTGTGCTCCGTACGATGCGAGCGATTGCGGTCGGAGACAAGAGAGAGGAAAGGAGAAGCAAACTGAATTGCCAAGGATCTGCGTCACCACGCCCTGCAATCGCTTACATTGGAGCCGGGAAAAGAAAGAGGGTTTAATGCATCTGAGGCCGATATCGTCAATTCATCTGGCGGCGAGAGATCCGAGATGGATGATGGATGAGCTCGCTGATTGGCTGGATTCGATCTCTCGATAGCTTCAACTTTGGCCTTTCCCGTTTCGGTTTGATTTCGTCATCATCGGCATCATGTTTATCCGGGTCGTGGATGGATGCACCGCCACATACCCGTTCTTGCGCCATAACCTTGATGCACCGCCACATATCGTTGCCGTGGTCACGACCAGAAAAATGCATTTGTTTACGTCGCCATCCCCCATCGCCCATGATCCATGTCGTCCTCTCGTCATTCGGACGCCGGCCTCTTCGTCGCCCTAGACCGGAAAACGGAAGCTCGACCTCAGGCGGTGCGTGGGGCCCATCAGTTCCAACGCACACCACGGAGTACATACGAGTACTCGTCCAGCCCACTGTTCACCGTCTGCGCCTCTCCAACATCCATCTCTCTCTCTCTCTCTCTCCCTCTCTCTCTCTCTCTCTCTCTCTCCGTCTCTTGCTCTCTCTCTCGCTATCGTCCTGGACGCCAAAAGCATTGATCAATGCATTGATGATAGTGACCTCATGAGCACAGCGCCCTCTCGCCCTCGCCGAACAGAGACAAGCCGGAACAAGTACATACACGTATCGTACCAGTACGAGTACCGTATGGCCCGCCCGGCGCTGAGCAATTGATCGGCAGGTCCTCTCTCGAATCCCTTCACCTACATTCCTCTCTTCAACAGCAGAATTGGAATACGCCAAACAAAATTACGACCGACAACGACACCAGCAGCGGCAGCGGCAGCATCGAGCCACAACAAAACAACAAGAATAGCATCTCTTTCTTCCGTTTTCTTCCGTTTTCTTTCTCTTCTTTCTCTTCTTCTACTTGTCCTTCTCCTCTGCTCCTTCAATTCTTCAGCTTCCCTTTGATCCGTCCTCCAGGTTGCGTGCGCTCGGCTTCTTCCACTGCCATCTCATCACCTGCATCGAGGACGTAAATGTATAGACATTCGGGCCGGCGAGTCCTCGGCATCCATCATTGACGCAACCACCATGTCGTCAGAAGAAAAGTACGAGATCCTGGAGAAGATCGGTAAGTCCTCCCGCTTCCCTGTTTCCCTGTTCCCTTGTTCCCTTGATCTCTCCCTGCTTTGCCGAGTTCTCTCGTTTCCAAGACAGAGAGGACCCTCCCTCTAATTCGCATTCGCGAAACGTTTCAGGCCATGGATCGTTCGGCATCATCCGCAAAGTCCGCCGCAAGCAAGATGGCTTCATCATGTGCCGCAAGGAGATATCCTACCTGCGCATGTCCCTAAAGGAGCGCGAGCAGCTCCACGCCGAGTTCCAGATCCTCTCCCTCCTCCGCCACCCGAACATCGTCGCCTACTACCACCGCGAACACCTCAAGTCCACGCAGGACCTGCACCTGTACATGGAATACTGCGGCAATGGGGACCTCGGGCGCGTCATCAAGGACCTGCAGGTGAAGGGGCAGAGGGCGCAGGAGAGCTTCGTCTGGAGCATCTTCGGGCAGCTCGTGCTGGCGTTGTATCGGTGCCACTACGGCGTTGATCCTCCCGAGGTCGGGAACAATATTCTGTCGTTGCAGGGGTCCGCGAATACCAAGGCGCAGGCCGGGACGGTGACGATCTTGCATAGAGATCTGAAGCCGGAGAATGGTGAGTAGGCCCTCGCAAGGACGCCGTGCTCCCGATATTTGCGCACGATATGGAGGCCGCGAACCGTCCTTTGCCGCGAACAATGGTCGTGTTCACGGCGCAGCAGTCGGCTAACGAGAAGCCGTCACAGTGTTTCTGGGGGAGGACAACTCAGTCAAGTTGGGCGATTTCGGCCTTTCCAAGATGATTAAGAGTCAAGACTTCGCCTCGACGTACGTCGGAACGCCCTTCTACATGTCCCCCGAGATCTGCGCGGCCGAGAAATACACCCTCAAATCCGACATCTGGTCCCTGGGCTGCATCATCTACGAGCTCTGCGCGCGCGAGCCCCCCTTCAACGCGAAAACCCACTTTCAGCTCAGCCAACGGATCAAGGAGGGCAAGGTGGCACCCCTCCCGGAGATGTACTCACCAGAACTGAACCAAGTCATCCGAGATTGCCTCAAAGTCAACCCAGATAGGAGACCGGACACCGCGCAGCTGTTGAACTTGCCCATCGTCAGGATGGTCCGAAAGGAGAAGGAGATTGTGGAGCTGAGCAAGGCGCTGAGGAGTCGAGAGGAGGCCGCGCGGAAAAAGGAGCAAGAGTTAAGCGAGAGGATGGCAAGCTTTGAGCGCGAGCGGCAGGCGATTCGGGGGGAGATTGATGCTTCCCTGCGGAGGGAGTGGGAGGTGAAGGCGCGGCTGGAGATCGATCGCCTCGTTAAAGCCGAGGTGGAGCGTCTGCAGAAGAAGTTCGACGACGAAGTCCGGGTACGCGTGGAAGCAGAGCTCGAGAACCAGAGGAAGGCTTCTCCACCGGTGCAGGAGGTGCATCGTATGGATGAGCATGCCCCGTTCAGTGCTCAGCCGGATCACCATCAGCAACATCAACATCATCATCAGCAACAGCAGCAACAGCAGCATCAGCAGCATCAGCAGCAGCAGCAGCAGCAACAGCAACAGGTGCAACAGCAGCAGCAGTCGCAGTCCTTTGTTGACAATACTAGTGGCGATGAGTTCCCCTCGACCACGGACGCCACCGAGTACTCAGTCGACAGTCCCGACGACTCGCGCGAATCGAGAAGGGACAAGGTCGCACGAACACCATTCGGCCGTGCCCAGACCATGTTTGTCGGCACGCCCATGGATATCGAGATGATATCCCCCAGCCCGATGGCCATCGCCTCCCTCTCCCTCTCGCCACGACGAAACGGCAAGACGAAGGTCCCCACGATCAATGGCAACATCTTCACTGCGGCCAGTGCCGGACAGGCAAAGGAGTCGCGCTGGGATCAGTCGGAACCCACGCCGATGATGGAGTCGGACGACGAGGACGCGGTCGCGCCATCACCCACGCGACATATCAAGTCGAGCCAGGCCCTCAACCCCTTCACGTCCAAGTCTCGCCCGGTGCTTAGCTCGCAAAAGGCCAGCTCTGTGACCAAGGTCAGGTCTGGGTCCTCTAACTCGGGACTCGTCTCCAAAGTCGCGGCCCACTCGCAGCTCGAGCTGCGCACCCGCTCGCCGGCCGGCCGGTTGACTAAGATTCCGTCGACCACCAGCGTCCATCAGCAACAAGACAGCAGCGGCAGCGGCGGCAGCGGCAGCGGCACCTCCCGCAAGACGTCCTCTAGGCAAGATCCGTCTTCGGGTGCGGGCTCGGGCTCGGGGTCCGGGTCGGGCTCGAGCAGCGAGGCGCTCGCTAAGAAGAGCTCGTCGAACGTCAAGGGCCGGACCCTGGTGGAGCTCCAACAGGCCCGCGCGGGGGGCCGTCCGCTCAGCGCCATCGGCATGGGATCGAGCGCAGGGGAGAACAACAGTCCTAAGAGGCCGGCCTCGCGCGTGGCGAGCGGGGCGAGCGAGCCTGCTGCCATCTGGGATCCCGAGCGGGACGAGATGCCCAGCCCGTTCTTGGCTCGACAGAAGCGCATTGCCAGGGTCTAGGGGTCCTATTAGCGACGACGAGCATGGATCTGCCGCTGTCGTTTCTTCTTTGATCTTTTGCATAGAGAATGGATGCCTCTCCCTCTTTACCCTGCTCTCTCTGTTCTTTTCTTGCCTTGTCTGCTCCGTCTGCCCCTTTTAGACTGGCAGCAAATCGGCTTGAACCAGGAGATATACCTTGATGCCGCCATTCGCAGCGGCGGACCCTCGATCACTCATCCCTATCCCTTGAGGCATCTGTTTCCACCACTTTGGCTCCTCAGATTTTCGTCATCGACACGAAGGAGACAAAACGTTGCCCCCCCTCGGCCGTTTTCCCACTCGCTGCTCGCGCTCGATCAGGCGTTGTTGCACCGGCGCTTTCCTCTCCCCCTTCTGGTTTTCCCTCGCTGCTTTTTGCTATTTCCCTTTGATTTTGATGCGAAGACACGGCTGGCGTTGAGGACTCTGGCGTTATCTTTCCCTTTCCGTTTCGACCCGTCCGGCGCGGCGTGCGCGCGCTTCTTGGATCGCTGTATGAGGCATGGCGGATCTCGACTCAAGATGTCCTTGTATGTGGTATCTTTGCGCTTTCTTCGTGGAGCGCGTGGCCGCAGTGGTGGGGGAGAGAAAAAAAAGGGGATGGTTCCTAGGATATCGTGGGAAATAGAATAGCATGGCTTGGAACTCATAGATGTTTTATGATGATGATGATGATGACGATGATGATGGAGGAAGGTCTCTTGTGATTTGTGGTCAGAGGTGAAATTGCTAGTCAGGGGGGGAGAGAGAGGGGGGTAAAGGTGCATGTAGTGTGGCATGCGATACGGAGTATAAGCACGCGGTATATGTGCGTCATCTCGTCGGCATCAACGTGTGAGGCGGTACGGAGCACGGATATTCGTACATACTCGGACTCTTACGGAGTACAGGTACAGAATCCTCACTCATGCTGGGACTCTCACTCCGCGTTGTGAGAGGAGGTGAGCTAGAAGCGATATGATAGGACCGGGCATCCGAGTCTGACCGCCGAGATGGCCAATCAAAACCCCAGTCTTCACCGAGAATCGAGATGCAATATCACGACACGAGAGAGGGGGAGGAAGAGGAGGAGGAGGGAGGGAGGGAGGGAGGGAGGGCACCAGCCATGGCTGAGAGGACGACGCTATGCCCCCCCCCCCCCTCATCTAGTTCCCCTGACGTGGCCTATCTTCGTACGAGTACGAGTAAGGAGTCTGTACTCCGTACGTGCTTGCAAGCAATTGCTCGCGAGAGAGAGAGAGAGAGAGAGAGAGAGAAGCATGTGGATATGACGATTGGAATCTCTTCTAATGCACTGCCTGGGTTGGAGGACCCAAGCTCCTAGAGTCGATCAGTCGCCTTTCCCACGAGAGGCCTCTGCCAGCTTGCTTGCTTATCGGCTTGGAGTATCCGTAGATCCATCAATACCTACGAGTAGGTGTTCTGCACAAGCACTGTAGCACAAGAGGCGGGGGAGCCACACACACGCACACGTACGCACCCGCACACACATGCGCGCGGGCAACTGGTGACTCCGCCGAGTGGGTATAAAAAGCCTGTAAGAGCCCGGCAATACTGGTACAGGTATGTAGATGCTGGACATCAAAGCTTGCTTCCTCGCATGCTGATGCTCGCCCGCCCATCCTTCGGCTGCCTCCCCCCCGGCGCGCGCGTATCGTATCGAGCCGTGCCGATGCCCCCGAACCAGAGATACACCGCCAGATGATGGAGAACGGGGAAAGAAAGAAGCATCGAGAAGAAAAAGGCACCAGAGAGCTTCGACAGGTCCTTGCGCTCTCCGGGTCGGATGATGGATTCGGCTGATTTGAGGGCGCGACCGGATTGGCAGAGAGGGAAGGGTCCGCGTTGAAGGCCGCATAGATAGGTGACCGGGCGGAGCCGACGGAAGGGGGGGGGGGGGGGGGGGGGT
>NQYQ01000033.1:106483-117326 GCA_003055925.1 Escovopsis sp. Ae720 | reverse complement strand
GGGGGTGTTAGCAATGGTCCGCTCCCAAAAAATCGTACGTTTCATCGACAACGCATTAGAAACTTTTTCTTTGATCCTGGACGAACGGCTTTGCTTCCCAATTCCGTGGACGGAGTGCTCGTACGGAGTACATGGGAACCACCGAGGAAGAGCACTCCGAGCCGCACCTGTATGCCATCATGTCCTGCGTCGTATGCTGAGTGTGAATGGCATGTACGGAGTACGGAGCATCATCATACGGAGCATCGTACGGGGTCCTCGGACTGGAGAGCACAGGTCGCACTCGTCCATACACATGTACGGAGTACAGAGCACCTTTTTGTTTTGCTCCGGCAACACAGCCCTAGCAGGACGTCGGGGTGCATCTCAGGGGTCACATCTCGTGATGATCTCCATGCCTTCACCGTACCCACGGGTTGCGACTTGAGAAGATCGTGGATCAACGGCACCTGAGACTAATTCCATTAGCTGATCTTGAATGAATCCTTGATGGCTTGGGCCAGGGACGAGTATTGGTAGGGAGTACGGAGTAGGGAGGAGGCAGTACTCGCACCAGTCATGCTAAGGGGAAGATGGGCTCGTACCGATAGAGGGACGCATCGATGTAGACACATCCCGCATGTACAACCCGTATGCGCTGGCCTGCAGGTGCCCAAATGTACACCAGTCAGCCCGGAACTTTCGAGTTGTCGTCATTTCGGTAGGTAAGCGTCATCCTTTAGCAGCGCGCAGACTCCTTCACACGGAGCACCCGTGTTCCGCATCTTGGTCGATCACCCTTCGACGGCCGTTTCTCTCAATAGTGACGAGAAAAAGTTGGTGGAGGCTTTTTCTTCTTCTTTCCTTTTTTTTTCGATCCTTGCCTCTCCTCTTCCTCTCCCTCATCTCCCCCCACCCCTTAGTTTCTGCCCACCCGCCCCCTCTTATTTGAAGACCTCTGTTCCCCCCTCATTTCTTAGCCTCGGCAAAGCAGAATAAGATGGGAAGAAGAGATCACCTTTAGTTGTTGTCCTTCCCGTGATGGAGTTTCTGTATCCGTACTCGCAGATACTTGTACGAGTACGAGTATGCCCCAGAGGACTCCCCACTGCGGCCAGCAATCCGTTGCGTTGCCGGGAGTACTCCGTAGTCGGCCCATCGGTCGACCGGCTCTGCTCGATGCAACTAGACTGCATCTTGCAACGCCTTCTTCTTGGCTGTCCCATAATGGTAGGTCCACGTCCTTGGCAGGCGAGGCCTTCAATCTCCCCTCCAAGTATTTCTGTCAGCCCTCTCAAAATTCATAAAGATGGCAAACCAGCAGCTGCTGTGCAAGTTTGCAATCAAAATCATGGCCAGACGTCGTTTTGATGCGCGCCGAATTGGGGCTGAGTGGTCGGCATGAAGCAACGGGCGTGCGGCGAAAGACGGGCAATCAGCGGTTCTCGGGCTCATCGTGTACAACCTGTACGCGTACTCGTACAGACCGTCCTCGGCGGCTCCCAGCTAGCAGCGGTACCGTACCAGTACTCCGAACCCCGTCCCTTGTTATGTCATGATCGACTTTAGCATCTGGGGTATTCGAGAAGGTGGTACTGTACTCGTACCAAGTACAGGTAGTAATAACAAGGGGATGCCGAAGGGGGAACGGGGAACAAGACAAGAGACAAGAGTCAGCCGTCACACTAGCCAGATTTCGTGTGGTTGATCAGTGAGCGGTCGTCCTTGGGCCCTCGCGGCCACATGTTCCAGTCCTCAAGGTAAGGTTGTGGGCGGGCGCTTTGGCAGTCTTCCAGGAAATGACTGCCTCTGGTCGTTCGCGACTAAGGCGCGCCATTTATCTTCACTTTGCTCCGGAGTACGGAGTAGATTGAGCAGAAGACGGTTGCTAAGCACCTAGTTCTCCTAGTAGACTATTTTTGATACTCCGGGCTTGCATATGGGCTTGTGGCCTCAGACACCGGCAGTAAAATAGGCCGAGTTCCTGAGCAATCGGGAGTCTCATGTGCAGAGTACTCGTACCGGTATGCACTCCGTATCGCTGGCCGCCGGTCAGACGTACTTTAGAACTCCAGACTTATCTTGGATGTGTTGATCTTGACGAAGCTCGAACCATGTTGACGTCTACCCTTGTTGCGCTTTGCCTGGGGGGCTGAAAAGTTGCAATGGTAAAAGGGTCAGGCATTGACCGTCGCGAGCGTCCAACGAGATTGCCGATGCGAAGGTTTGAAAATTTCGTTGCTCAGACAGTAAATCGATATCATCATCGCATGGCTCACGCCGTTGCTCACCACGCACCCGCAAGAACCCTCTTGCCGCGCGCTCATCCATGGACGAGATGATTCGTACTCATACGGAGTGCTTTGGGGTGAAAAGGAGATTGAGAAGGCTTCGGATAGCGGCAAACGAGTCGCAGGGACTGAGGTGTTCAGGTCGCCAATTTCAAGATCGAACAGGGAGGTTCGCTGCTTGCTCAGCGGTGAGTGGCGCATTGTCTCTGTCCGGCGAACCTTTTCCCGTGGTCTCGACGCAACGAGTCGATCCCTATGATCGAGCCTCTACTCGTAGCTTCGACGCCGGCGGCCTTTCTGGATGTGGTGTATTTTTGGCAGCCGGGCGGGCTTGTCGCGTTTGTCTCAAAGGACACATGGCATGGTGATCCGCTCTACGAACCATGATGTAGAGCCCTGTCAAAAGGCCTCCCCAAGATTACCCGACGAACAACATGTGCCCGCCACGTCATCTGGTCCCCCATCATCAGCTTTGCAAGCGATGCTGTCGATCTCGACCTTGACAGCGACGTGTGACCTTGAAGAATCTTGAGCCTCAAAGGCGTACACACCATCCACCATACTGACTTTCGGGGTATCCTCTGAGCTGGAATGGACTTACCATCGTCGGGGAATTGCCATCAGATACCAGTAGAAGCTGCGCTCTGTAGATCCCGATAGCGTCTTCCATGTACATAACAGGAAGACCGCCGACGGCGTGGACAGGCTTATGTGTGCACTCGTACTCGCACATACCTGCTGGGCGACCCCACCCCAACACTGTCAATTTGACTGTCAGCTGTGTTTTGAAAGCCAACCAGTGACGCTGACCGATCCAAGGCTGGCGGCCGCGAGGATTCGGCATCCTTCAGGCGCTCTTCAGAACCAAGTCCAGGAAGTCTGAACGTGATTCCAGAAGATCTGCCTCCCCGACGGTCGATCAACACCCTGGAGTATTAGTGTCGGTCCAGACTGCCAAAAGTGTCTAGGCTTGCGCAGAAATGGGTGAGTTGATCAACGATGTGCAGGAGGATTCTCCTGCTCCTGTTGCCATCATCGCCGCTTGATACTGGTACGAGTACGAGTACCCTTCAAGACCCCTGGCGACGAGGAGGCGCCGATGGTAAGGTAGGGCCCATAGGCACTAGATGGTCGAACCAGCCTTTTTCGTGCGGAAGGCTGCTGCACCCTGGGGCCGCCGTCGATGGCTGGGGGTGTTGCCTTTGTCCGCGATGCGTCACATCGAGATGCATTCCCTGCCATGATCATCAGTGCTCTGCATACTCGTATACCAATATTCGTGCTTCCCGCCTCGGAACGCTCCACTGAGGCAAGGGACGATGTGGATCGCGTAGAGTCTGTAGCGCATCGTCTGTGTCGGTATACGTACTAATGTGTATCATCCCAAGCGTCGCTTACGGATTTTCGGTGGGCGATTGAAGGAATATACTCGTACTCGTATGAATAAGTCGACGACCTTCTGCTACTCGTGAGATCTCATGGATGTCTTGTTACCTCCCTATCCCGTAGACCCGTGTGATCAACCTGTCAGCACCTAGCTCGAGTTGCTGGGTGCATTGGCGACAGGCCCCGGTTTCCCTTTTCTGAGGCCCGGGGGACGACGGCGGTGGGCTGTGACGTGACGGCTTCAATCTGACGTGCGCCACGATGAAGAGGATGGCGCATCATGCAGCCGACACCATGGGCATTGATACCCGTAGCTGAGGCCGGTCCATTCGAAGTCTTAGCCGAACATGTCAAAATTTCTCGCTTTGCATATCCTCCAGTCTTGTCTCGCCGGGGGGGGGGGTCACACTCTCTGCACATTTGCTCGTAGGATTCCGCAGACCTACCAATGCCAATGCTCGTACTCGTCCTGCTCGCACTTTTCATGCCCGAGAGGCACAGTTCATGGCACGAACAGTACATGGCCCTTCAGCATGATGCAGCAATCTTCTCTCGTCCAGGGGGGGGGGGGGCTGAAGGAGCAGCGCGAAGGTGGTGAGCAAGGTGGTGAGCAAAGTGGTGGGAGGTGGTGGTGCGCAATTTTCTTTCCCTGGACTCGACAAATCGCCTGATGATTCAAGCCGCCATGCTGCAAGAATGCCGACTCAAACGATGGAAAGTTGCTGCATATGCGAGCGATTGAGCGTCAAGATGCAGCACTGCAGGCAATCCTGTTGGCAGCGACATCAGCGCAAATTCCTTCTCGGCTTCGGACGAGCATCGGGCCCGCAAAGGTTCACACATACCGACACGAGCCCATGACTGTACTGGTACGAAGTCCCTCGAAAACGAGCACTCGCGAGTCATATAGGACCACAAGATGAATAAAAAAAAACGGGAGGGTGTCGAGCAGCCTGCGATCGTCCCCAACGGCAACCACTGCAGTCTGGTCGAGGTCGAGGTCGAGGTCGAGGTTCACGATGCATCATTGATCAATTCTCTGAGTCTGTCCAAGCCTTTCACTCCCTCGAGTCTCCTCAAGTCCCACTCTCAGCAGGCTGTCTCTGTCTGTCTCACAGGTGGTTCGGACTCTGGGAAGTCACGAGTGACACCGAGAAGCGCCTTCCATCCGGGCAGTTCCTTCCTTCCTTGCATTGGTTAAGAGACACGCGGAAGGAGGCATCTCCGGTTTGAAAGTCGTAACTTCATGAAGTTGCAGGTCCGACCTGCCCTTGAAGTGTGTACGGGTACAGGCACCGGTGAGGTCGGATTCCTCTGACTTAAAGTCTCCTCCAGGAGCGCGGAAGCCACAGCCGTTCTTGGCATTCGTGATCCATCGAAAATTACTACTATGACCCTTCAATGCCATGAAACAAGTTCAATGTTCAACTCATGTCCTCGCCTATCCATTGATCGATTCCCTCCGGATGTTTCTTTCTGATGTGCTCCCCCCCCCCCCTTTTCTTCCATGATGTGAGTGGGCACCTCCTCACTACAGGTACTACCTGTACGACTAGTAGGTACCTGTACTCAGAACAGTGGGAAGGAATCATGGGGGTTTGAGCTTGAAGTTTTAGGAAGCACTTTCCCACCTGATCTACCGGTACGAGTACGGAGTACTAAAGACACCGATCTCGGAAAGGAGACGGATCAGCGGATTCGAGGGAAGGAGTGGTGGTGGGGGGGTGGCCTCTACGAGTCTGTGCGAAGACTCGCCGAGCCGGACTCAGTGTCCAACAACAGGCTGTTCAAGTTCAAATTGAACCTCTCCGACAGTCCTGGTACTCCGAGTCGTACTCGTACCTGTACCTGGAGCCGCGCTTGTCAACGTGAACTGCGCTTGACCCTGGTCAGGTCTTAGAAGGAATTGCCACACGCATCAAAATGCCGTGCTTTTCCCGTAAGTCTTCGGCCTAGATTTCACCCATTTTGCAGAAATCAAGTCATTCCGGAGAACCTGGGTCACTCAAGTCTGCCTTTACTGAGTAAAGGTACTCCGTAGCTCTAGCGGGAATGCTGGTGGTGCGCGCAGGCAGGTCCTTCCAGCGCTGCAAATGGTGTCGTCAGTCGAGGACTAGGGGGGGAAGGAGGACACTGGGACGCCGGGGGAAGGAACACTGAGCTGAGACGGTCCAAATTCGGAGCACTACTCGTACTTGGAGAAGTTACGAGTACGAGTACACCGTCTGCGCTGAGTCCGAGGAGCTGTAGGGGCCGCGGGGCTCGGAGGTTCCTGCCCTACTAAAGTGCACCTTCCGCATCAATTTAAAGTATGTACGAGTACATACTCGTACTCCTAATCCTAATCGTGTTAGTAGTAGTAATTTTAGGTACTACCTGGTACCGGCAAAGATTGAAACGATCGACTCGGAGAAGGAACGGGGAACTTCAAGCCAACTTTACTACAGGTACGGAGTACCTCACTCGCAGGTAATTCAGCATCAACACTGGTGTCCAACCTCATCCCTCGAATCTCGATCCCCCTCACGCGGACCCTTTTGTCAATGCACCAACATCTTTGTGCGCAGCTGAATCACCCGAACTCGATCGAGACGGCATCATGGGCCTCTTCGAAGAGACCGACTCTGGGCCTGCAATCAGCCCTCCCATGCCCCAATCGCTGTCTCTGGATCGAGCCGGAAAAAGCAACGGGCAGGAATGGCCGGCCTAGTTCACCAACACGATCCCCCGCCAGACGACGATCCTCCGGGATGCTGCCTGCTCATCCACGCGTGGAGTGGAGCCTCAGGACTGAATCTGGTAAATTGGTTGGAGTACGGAGCGCTGTCTGTACGGACAAGCACCACCTAAACCCTCACCCCTACGAGTAACGAGTGAAATTCGGCCCCCCCTATGTACTCGTACAACTGACCCTCGAAGGATTGTCAAGGCCGGGGCATTCGCGAACAGAACAAGTCACGCCGTGAAGCCTCTCTTGGTCAGTCGTCGGCGGCTTCGAATCTCGCCCTCATCGCCCTCGGAAGGTTCCTTGCTGATTCGGGCTCTCCAGGTTGTCTAAGATTCGCCTCAAGTGGCATTGATGGTCGCGAACAGACTTCCGGTTAAAAAGCCCGGCCAGCACATGTCCAAGCACTCGCGACTCAGCCCGAGATCCTTACTGGGCATGGCCTCCCTGCCGAAAGTCAGTAGCCCCAGAGGCAAGATGTGCGAAGAAGACCGTCAGGATCTTTACCTAGATCATCCAACAGGAGAGGAGCACCGCGCTCCTTCGATTTCAAGATATCAGGCCATTCACACCACGAATGCAAAGAACAATGCAGACTGAACATCCGTGAGAAGTATCCAATGTCTCACTACGACCCCCTTCGTCTTTTATCCACCTCGCCTCGGTGAAACACTTGGGAGAGAGCTTCTCCTTTCCTGGATGTCGCGAAGACGAATCTGTCTGAGCCAATCACTCTCGTCTTCTTCATCGCGCAAATGTGGCTCGCTCAATTTGGCATCTTTGGAGGCAATTTTGTCGAAACAGGAGCCATTGGCCCACCACGCAAACCCGCGGAAAGTCACGCCACGAGACGTCGTGAGTGCCGTCTTCCGAGTTCTCCACCCTTTTGAGAGAAGAGCAGTGCTCGGAGGATGGATCGACAGCATGATGGCCGAGGCGCAAGCCTTGCCGTGCTTCCCCGATACCATGTCGGAGGCCAGAAAAGGAGTCTTGAAAGAAGGTCAGCTACGTAAGGGCCCAGTCTGCCCGAATATTCCGTCCAGTTCCTAATGACTCGTACGGTGTCAAGTTTTTTAAGCGACCACCGCATGCTTGATATTGCATGGGAAGGGGCTCAGTTCTCAAATTCACCCCCTATGTCGCAGGGATTTCCCATGGCAGACTTCACTTCATGAGCACATCCACGATCCTTGGGTCGAGGAGCGTCCCGCACCATGTCCAAATGCCCTGACGGCTCGATGATGCGCCGCGCATCATGGCAGTTCGTTGACGACCCACAGATACTGCTCAATGCACGCCCACTTTGAAAGAAAATTTTGCCGCCGACAGATGATATGTACTCGTACATATGTCACCACGCGTGCCCCGGAGGGGCTGCAACTTCGATTCGAGCGGAGAACCCCCACGGAGATCTCCCTTCTCCCGCTGGTCAGGCCGGAAGTGCATACTTGTACTGCTTGCGGTGAGCCCTCCTTGATTCTGGCAGACCCAGCAGAACGATACGAGCTGAAGTTTGCCGATGGGAGGGGCGTCTCTTGGTCGTACTCGTACCGGTATGGCACAAGAGGTACGTCATGCCGTAAGCTTGCAATGACAACACACTCAGGTATCGTACTCGTGCTCATCCTGAGATTCAGACGATTGATCGATTGCCAAGATCTTGACCCCACCCGTGCTCATCGGTCTTTCAGGTCTCCTACCGGAAACGCCTGGATAGGTAGGTCGTCTCTCTCGAGCCGTCATGGCCTGTTGGCGTCAAGGCGCGAGGACGAATACACCGGGTACATCCTCGTCATTGTGGGGAGTAGCAGGTTTGTTTTGTCGAAGATTTCCCATTTCATTACATCCTGCGATTCATGTTCATAATGTGCTGTCATTTGACTCGAGAGGAACGCAGAGCACGGAGACCCGGGACCAAACGAGCAGGATCTCCGTCAGATCAGAGAAGCGACCTTCGTTGCATGATGAACACAGAATCGTTGGGGGGTGGGGGATTTTGCGAGTGCAGGGCCACACTACTCGTACAGCCGACATCCTTCTCTCTACCCTGCCGATGGACTCAGTTCAAAGCAAGGCAGGGCCTGTCGGCTTCTCGACATCCTCGGGAGCATTTGATCAGGGATTGCCGAGGAAATCCAGCACTGGCCTGTCCAGTACCGGCAGGGAACGATCAATCAGGACCATTGGGACTCTCATCCACCAGGATTGAAAGCACGAGTACGAGTACCGGTACTCGTATTTACGTTTGCCATCTGGAAAAATGCTGAACATCGTCGCAGCGGCAGTGAATGAGCGTCTGAAACACCCCTTTTCGCTTACAGAGCGCAAGCTTTCGGCTCTTGATCCTCGGCAAAGATCATAGAGCAACCCGATTGCGAGTCCTGGTCTTGGCCGCCTCCTTGTCCATCTCCGGCAGTGAGAGGCCTATCGTTCTAACAGCCTCATGATCGCACATACAGTCTGTCCAAATGTTCCCGAGGGCCACGAATGCTGGGCTCATCGAAAGCGAGGGCATCGCATCAAGGACGTCGTCGTTTGCTTGTGCAAGGGTACAGATCGTGCCAGCTCGTGGCCATCGTTGTCTTCGTACCGCAAAGGAGTACTCGTACGAGTACAGGTAGGTAGAGAGAGCCCGTGTCAGCCGTTCGACACTCACCAGTACTCTTTGGCAGATGATCGATCGAACTGAGGCCCATTTGACGGCATGCGTGGGTAAGCCTTGCCTTGCTACTACCGAATACGATTATGTAGATCTACTTGAATATGTGTTCCGTCACGGGCAACCCTCCCCCCCCCCCTTTTTTTTTTTGGGTTGGAAATGACAGCGAAGCAGATTGGGTTCAGAATGTCAGGGGTTGAGAAAAATGGCCGCCCTTCAAATTTCGTCCACAGGTACATTTGTATCTTGCGGCATTTATGCCGCACCGCACGCCGATGAACCGAAGCACGGTGACCTCACTACGTCAGGACCAGTCAATCAGGGGATCGGCGGTCCGGTCTCCTGGCTTGAAAGGGTGCATTGCGGCCCGCTCCCCATCGCAGGGGCCAACCCGCGCACTGGGAGGTACCGAAACTATCAACGGCCCTATCAAGGGTCCATCTCCAAAACCCCATGTTATTGATGCAGTCTTGTGGGCGTTGATGGGGTATCTGCCAGTAGTTGATCTCCCGGCAGGGACAAGCCACAATGAAAATCGTCATGGAACAGCGGTCAACTCCTGACCAGCCTTAAATTCTTTTCGAGATGGGAAAAGGGCGAAAGCTTTTTCGAAGGTTTTGCCGGTCCACGCACGCCTGGGTCAAACCATACAGATCAACACATACGAGCACGAGCACGGAGTACTTGGCTTCATTCCAGAGCTGACGACAATACGAGTACGGAGCATGTACCTGTAGTACGGAGTACGAATTACTCGTACTTGTACATGTATGATTGCGGGGTTCAGCTTGGCGGGAGCGGCGATCATCAAGGCCTCGGATCTGCGGGTCGCTGGCCGATGAAGGCTTTTTGCAACGGGAGGCGTTGGGATACTGACATGGCTCGAGACATGGTCTGAGAGAGCATCAGACTTTCAAAAAAGGATAATATCTAGTCGGCGAGGAGGAGGGATGTTGGGCACTCGAGATGGGGCCCATTACGAGTATGTACACGCACACTGGGATGCTCGCATACCGGTACCGCAGTTCCCGGATCGGTCTCAGAATGCCGCCGGATTCCATACACACTATCCCGTACGAGAACACACTGAAGCGCAGGAAATGGCGAGTCATGAATGCCGTGGGTGATTGCCCAACCAAGCAAAGACCTTTCCATTGTCAGCAGCAGGTCTGGGTCAAGTCTCACTGCGAGTCTGAGATTGATGTCTTGCGAGTACATACACAGAGGGAGATGCAGCGACCACGATTACCGCCAGTTACGACTCGGTGCTGACTTTCACTGAGTAGTCATCGTAATAGTAGTACTCGTATGGACTACGGCTATTACCAATACGGGCAGGCCATTGTTGATGGCCGCGGAAGGGTGTTTCGTGCAGAAAGATGGCATCTGTTGCCTTGCCTGGGTCCCTTGGCCCGGCGTCTCACTGCAGTGACTCCGCTTGATTCAGCAATAAGACGTTTATCTGTTCCCGGGATATCTTGAGTCCACTACTCGTACACACCACTGACATGATACTACAGGTACGAGGACGAATACGGGTACTCCGGACGGAAACTCCTACTCGTACGAGTACTAGACACAGGTGCGAGTACAGAGCACAGAGCACAGAGTACGGGTCAGTCAGAGTTTTTAATCTCGCCTCGTGGAACTGGGATCCGAATCAGGGATAGCAGGTGGACGATCATCAGCTGAAAAGCTGATTTGCTTTTTTTTTCTTCCCCCTCGGGCCCATCTCGATGCGCGGGAGGCGGCAGATCTCGAGATCTCCGGGGGGGGGGGGGGGGGGGGGGGGGGGGGGGGGGG
>NQYQ01000033.1:78098-106471 GCA_003055925.1 Escovopsis sp. Ae720 | reverse complement strand
GGAGGGGAGGGAAGTGCCGTTGACTACTAACCTACGGCCCGCCTGTTCCATGTCAGGAGAGCAGCTGTAGTACGAGGTTAGTAGTACTACTAGTAGTACACTACTACCTGTAGTAGTACCAGTCCGAGGATGTACAGGACGAGCTGTATCTTTTCCAGAGGCATTAAGACTTGGACTGCGACTGAGACTGAGATATCTCAGTGGCACCGTCACCGTAGCAGATGGGCACTTGAACCGAGTCGAGATGTGTCAGAACTTCCATGGTCTCTGCCAAGTGAGGCTGCAGTGATGATGCTGCCAGCCTAATGGTAGTATGGTGAAGCCATCGGTACAAGCAACGAGAAGAGGATTGGGTACTGCCACGCTGCGACTCCCTACAAGATGTACATGATATGTTGATGGAGTCGAGGTACCTTGAAATCTCTCCGCATCTCGGGGGGGAAGGGGGAGCCGGCAATGGCACAGAAGGAGCGAGACCCGAAACCAGGAGGTCGCTCTTGCCTGCTCGAGGCCGTGCTGTTTCCAAGTTGACATCTGACAGCAGCTTCCAAATATGGCTTAGCGCACTCAATAGGTAAGATCATGAAAGGTCAGTGCCTCGAGCTTACCTAAGTCATCCGATCACCCACGAGTACTACCTTCTTTGCGGAGTTGATGAATGAAGGAAGGAACGAACTCGATTGAAAGGAGGGGCCCTTCCTTCTGATTCAACGGGCAGTGCGAGTAACTCCGCACCTGGAATTCTGTACTTCGACTAGTAGTAGTGATAGCACCTATAGTACCTGTACTACAGCTACTAATCGTACTACTAACTTAGTACTAGTAGTAGTCGGGGGGGAAGGAGGCCGAGTTGGGACTCAATGCGGAAGCGTGGCGACAACCTCATCCATCCACTCCCTCACCTCAGTGGACATCGCAACTCGGGACCCCTGACCGGTCAGAGCCGGGTGCCTGTGCGAGTACAGAGTACGGAGAGAGGTACGTCCAAGGCTCATGGATCAAGGCTCGGCTTGGCTCTACTAACGGTAACGGAGTACAGCCTGAGAGTAGTACGACCTGTACTCGTACGAGTACAGAGTGCGGAGGGCGGATACGAGTGCCAGATTCGGCATCAGCATCTTGGTGAGACGATCTGCACCGTCCCTGGATCCCGTCATCTTCACCGTGTGGACGACCGCACTCGCCGAGACGCCTCACCGGGACATCCCGCACCCCGCCCCCGCGCGCACCTCCCCTCACCGAGCCCAAGCCGTGCCCCGCGATGGACACCGTCCCCGTCCCGGCCGAGAGCAAGGCCTGCCACAACTGCAGGCGGCAGAGGCTGCGCTGTGATCGCTCCGTGCCGCGGTGCAGGAAGTGCGTCGCGGCGGGCAAGGAGTGTCTGGGCTATGGGAAGCTGTTTCGCTGGACCGGCGCCGTGGCGAGCCGTGGGAAACTTGCGGGCAAGACCTCGAGCGCGCCTCTGAGCACTGCTGGCCCTTCTCCTCACCCTTCTTCTCCAAGTTCTTCTCCGAGTTCTTCTCCGAGCCGTGCTGCTTTGGCCGCTGCGACGACTTCAGGTGAGAATGAAGTGGGAGCTGTCGTTCGCCGTGGGCCCGTCGGCTTTGAATTGGAAGTGGGCGCGCCCTGGGTATTGGTCGACCCGATATTCCAGGACGCTGGCCATTCCCATCGATTCTATCTCGACTACTGTGGGTGCACCTTGACCTGCTACCTGCTATGAATGAGTTGGTCCGTCGATTGGCATGTACAGGGGAGCTGACCACACCCACCCGGGTCATCAGTTAGCAACCGTCTCTGCAAGGACCTCGTTGCCCACGACGGGCCAGACTGCAACCCGTTTCGCAGCCTCGTCGCCCTGAGTGGCCATCAGCCCCTCTTGCGCTGCATCATCGTCGCGGCCTCAGCCGCGCACGCTTCCGTCTTGTATCGATCGAATGCCGCCGACGCGGACGCATCGCGGGCGGCCTTGACCGACGCCCTTGTCGCCAAGCACCAGGCGTTGCGCCTGATGGCCTCGGCGCTCCAGGACATCACGTCCATTGGGGGGGATGTCGTGCTTGCTGCCGCCTTGTTCTTCGTCAACCTCGAGCTGATTGAGTCGGGCAAGCATGGCTGGAGGGCGCATCTGGAGGGGGCTTCCAGGATCCTCTCTCTCATCCAGCATATGAAGCCGTGGGATAGCGCTTTGCGGGATTACCTGCTCTCAGATTGTTTCATGTGCGTTTTCCCAAAGCCATACTCTAGTACCTGGGCGAGGCGAACAAAGCGCTGACAGAAAGACCGCATTAGCTATTTCATCCTAGCAACCGTCTTCACTCCCGCGACGCAGGGGGGGCTCGATTTCGAGGCCGCTAAGATCCGTCTCGTGCTGTCGAAAGCGACAGCCAACAGCTACTTCTGCTGCCCACCCGAGATCCTCGAGATCCTCTACGCCGCTTCGAGGCTCTCCTCCGATGCCAGCCTGCATCACCATCCAGAGGGCGAGGCCGAGGTCGCGGCCGCCGCCATCGCCCTCTTCAACCAAGCACAGGCCCTCGACGTGGATGCGTGGGCCGCCAACACCGGAGGCATGTCCTCCCTGCGCAACGTCTGCCACAAGTCCCGGAGCCACGCCGGCTCCGCCCATCGCGCCGCCGCCTGCCTCTACATTCTGCAGGCCGTGCCGGTCGCGGGCAAGGAGCTGGCTAGCGGGCTGACCGGGCAGGTGAGGGAGGATCTGTATTGGCACCTGTCGAGCATTGAGGAAGACGACCCCAATTTCAAGGCGACCTCGTGGCCGACTTTCATTGCGGGCGCGGAGGCGGCCGATGCCGAGAGGCGGGCCTTCATCATGGATAGGCTCGGCAGGCTCGTGTGCCACACTCCTTGGGGGTTCATATACACGGCCATGGACACGTTGCCTGTGATATGGTCGTTGGTGGAGCAGCATCAAGGCTCAAAGAGCTGGGTCGAGATTCTGCAAGACACCGACTTCAATTTTTTGGTTGTCTGATTTCGGGAAGAATCTCTCCAGTCCTTTGAAAACTGCTCGACAGAAAAAAAAATCGCGGCGTGCTCGAATGATTGGGGGAGTTTTACGCTGATAATCGATCCATGAAGTGGATGAACAAGGGCATTGAAGTCTTTGGTCGACAATCCTCTCCCTGCTGCTGAGAGACTGGCCGCACTTTTTGGGGGACTTTTAGGGTCTGGGCTACTTTAAGCTAGCACCCTTTTCCCCCACGATCTGAGGCATCGACGGATGCGTGTCGCAAGCAAGACGTCATTCAAGCCAAATCAAGGGATTGGATAAGGAAGCGTCTTAGGACTTTAGGAGCTGCGACGAAGTTGATTTTCTTGCATGAGAACAACTCGTCGCGCCGAAGATTCATCCTGTCTAGCATCATCCCAACGACGCCTCAGGGGACTGCAGAGGGGAGGCAAAGGAACGGGGCAGAGAATCAATCGAGGCCGCTTGGTCGAAGACACAGCTCAGGATGTTTTCCAGCATTACGGTCTTCCAGGCCGCGCTGTTCGGTCTGATCTTCTACTTGATTCGAACGTTCTCTACGAGCCACCGCGACCCTAGGCTCCAGGACGATCTCCCCCACATTCACGAGAGCAATGCCTCGTGCTCCAAGTCGATGCCTTGCACTGTCGGGTGCTGTGGGCCTTTGTGAGTCCCCGTCTCCATTCGATGATCCTGCAGAGGGCGAGTCCTCCGGCACGGTGGCTCATGATCTTTGTGTCGGATTTAGGGACACAAACGGCGGCGGAGTCTGCGGCGGCGGACCGAAGTTTTGCGGCGCTGGCTGCACATCCCAGTGCGACTGGAAGAGCCAGTGCGATCCCGGATGGGGCATGGCGTACTCGGCTTCGTCAACATGCCCGCTTAACGTCTGGTAAATATTCTTTATGGAAGACGGCTTCGTGGAATCTTCCTGACAGAAGGGACAGCTGCAGCTCCCATGGCTTCTGTGGGATCACGGACGCGTTTTGCGAGGGCCGCAAGGTCAACAGACCGTCTTGCCCCCGTGGTTCCAGCGCTAGGCAGAGGACCATCGGGTATTATCAGGGCTGGAATCACGAGAGACCCTGCCAAAGTACGTGCTAATTTCTTCGTCCATCCTGGTCCATCTTCCCCCTGGCTTTGCTGATTCTCTGGATTGTAGCGATGCCCCCGGAGCAGATCCCGACGGGACATTACACTCATGTCAACTTCGCTTTCGCTTTGATAGACCCGCAAACCTTGCGTGTAGCAGATATGGACGAGAAGACGGCGGCCGCGTACAAGCCGGTCATACAGCTGAAGAAGAAACAGCCGGGCCTCCAAGTTTGGATCTCGGTCGGTGGCGGAGCCATGGGCCGGCACGAGACGTGGAAAGGGGCCTTCTCGACCATGGCCGGGAGCGAGGCTTCCCAGGACGCCTTTGTGAACTCGCTGGCGGACATGAGCGGCAAGATGGGCTTCGACGGCGTGGACCTCAACTGGGAATACCCCGCAGATCCATCAACGGGGGGCGCTTCGGGAGACTTCGACAACTTTGTGACGGTGTGCAAGAAGCTCAGAAAGCGACTGAAGGCTGCTGGTAAGGGCGGGCCCAGCGTCACTCTGCCCGCAACGTACAAGCACCTCAAGGGATTCAACGTGCGGGCTTTACAGGAGCACGTCGACTGGTTCAATTTCATGACTTACGATTTACGTGAGTCTATGAGTCTTTTATCTACATGAGGAGGCATTTTAGGTTTCGGCTGACTGTTGGCTTGAAAGACGGTTTTTGGGCTAGCGAGTCGTCCGGGAGCAGGGCGTACGCGCATACTAACCAAACGGAGATGGACATGAGGCTGGACGTGCTTTGGAGGAACGATGTCGAGCCGGACAAGGTGGTTCTCGGCCTGGCATTCTACGGCCGGAGCTTCACCATGTCGGATCCGGAGTGTCTGGCCGCCGGGTGCGAGTTCCGAGACGGTGGCCGGCCTGGAAGGTGTACTCGCTCGCCCGGGTTCTTGTCGGCACAGGAGATCCGCGAGATCGTTGACAAAGACCCCCCCGGGGCGAGGGTTGGCTTCGACAAGCAGGCGGCCGTGAAGACGTTGGCCTGGGACACCGACCAATGGGTCGGATTCGACGACGTGGAGACGCTGAAGATGAGGCTCGAGTACGCAAACTCAAGATGCCTTGGAGGGTGAGTGGCGATTGACTACGGTGGCAGGTGGGCTTGGCTCGGCATCGGGTTAGGTTGGAGTGACTGACGGTGTGGCCTGAGGATTGCAGCACGATGGTCTGGTCGATCGATATGGATGACGGCAGCCTGATTGAGGCTCTGACAGACCATGGTAGAGGCCGAGATTGAGAAGGCGTCCATGGCCATGGAGTTTCCGTCTTGCCAGGCGACGAACGAACGAACGAACGAACGAACAAGCAACTTGTCAATTGACCAACACGGATGGCTTTGAATGGCAGTTCTATTTCAGCGAGAAGACATGTCTATTCGAGCACTACGGACCAGCGGACGGCTCGCTGAATGGCTTGAAACGTTTGCTCGACGAGAACGTGAAACTGATCACACTTGGCACCGTCGATGGCCGCGCAATTATGCCTACGAATCGCTTCTTGTTGAGGATCCAGCCCTGAGTGGCCATCAGCGGGATCAAAATGGCATCCATGATTGTTGGGTTTGCAGCATCTCAGAGTGTCTGTCAACAGGCGATGATCTACAGGCATGATTGCCCCCGTGCTCGATCGAGCATCTGCAATTGGGTGGCGTTGGGTTTGCAACGCATGCAACCTTGGGTGATGGAAATTTCGCGCCCCATCTGGGCAAGGGAAGTTGACTGTTCCTTACCGACGGATGGCTCGGAAGATTTCTACTAGCCCCCCCCTGCGCTGCAACCTTTCCGGCGGAATTGTCGCCGAGGGGAAACACAAAGCTCACAAGGCTGGGCGCGACAACGCCCGATGCCCTTGGCCCCCAAGAGAATGCTCGTACTCATCACCTAGCATGAGGTCTCATTGGGCATCGAGGTTGAGTCTGATGTGAAAGGCATGATGATCAATCATGCCGTTGCCGCTCCCTGATCGGCCCATCTTTGCCATGGTCATTCGTTGAGGTGGCACGCGGGGGTGGTCGACACGTGGGGATGGTCGACACGTCTGCGCGCGCCCGGGATTTCGCGAACCGAGCAATGCGCCACGAGAAGGGCGCCACGATGCTTGCGCGTTTGTTGGAAGGCGGTGATGCGCATAGTCGGAGCATGAAGCTATCTCTGGGCCTGAGACTTGATTTCGAGTGATACCCAGTCTGCAAGGCGTCTGGTTGCCTCTTCAGGAGACCGGCGCATGTGCGGCAGGGTGCATCGACAATCGCGGGGCCATGACAGCCACGATGCAAAAGAAGTTCGGAATGCGAGTCTCACGGCAGACTGTGGGTTCCGAAAGAGCTCCTCGTCCACAGTCCCGGAGCACATGTGGGTGTGTGACCTCCTAGTCGCGGGAGGCTTCGCAGCCCTGTGCTCCTCGCATCGACCACGATGATACCACGAGTCGCCCCCCGTGGCAAGTCGGCATCGAGCGATCGCCCTTCTATCGCGTGATCGGCCGCCGTGTGTCACGTCCGCGATAATCAAGCTAAGGGCATGTCTCGCAGCCCCGCATGACCACATGTCCCCCTTCTCGCAGAGAATCCCACAAGGGGAATCCCACACCGATGCTGCCCATCTGGTCCTTGCGCGCTGTTGCACGGCGCGTTCCTGCGCGCTGAGCATAGCATTTGACTGCTCGGAATACGACCTTCTGTGGGCATGGATCAAAGCTTCTGAGACAAGGCGATTTGCGGAGGCCTCTTCGGTCTCAGACATCAAGGTCCTCAATTTGATCTCGTCCTCTCCGTCCATTGGGATTGCAAATCATGACCATTGCCGTCCGAATCGGGCATTGTGGATGGAAGGGCCGTCTGAGCAGGATTTCAGGGGATCGCGGGCCGCGGACGATAAAGCAGAAGGCGGCTGTTCGCTCGATTTTCGGGGGAACGGTGTGTTGCTTGGCGTCTCGCGTCGAATTACCATCTGACACCCGTCTTGAATCTCTATTGCGGGGTACGAAAGTCAGAGAACACCGAGTCTGTCTTTTCGCAAGCTGTCACGGCGTTGATGTCGCGAATAGGGGTCAGATGCGGGATCCCCTGAAGCCGGAGCTTGGACAGTGGGCGCGTGGAGGAAGATGGCCGGAATTGGAGGAAGGCGATTGTCTCGTCTCGTCTCGGATGGGACTTGGCCAGGAGCGTTCGGGCCGGTGAGCGAGGGATGTCTTTACGGGGCTCTCTGCCAAGGACGATCGATCTCTGGAATCCGCAAGCAAGGATGTAATATCGAGAATGATTCGACTCCCGACGGTTGTACATATGTGGTCAGCGGAGATCCCAGGGTCATGTTGACCGATGAGAGACATACAGAGGAGGAAGTGGGCTGCACGACACAAGGCAAGGAACTTCAGCGCAGTGAGCGCCGGACTCGGCACCATCCGCGCCATCTGGGCCATGGATGAAAACCGGCCGATGGAGCATCCACAGTTGGAACCTCCAGCCAACCATCTCATCCCCCGAGACCCCTTTACTTTCGGCATCACTTGTATTGACCCCTGTAAGAGCCCGACTCACCCCACAGTGCACGTCGTGATTGTGTCTTGCAAGTGATTGATCCTCTTCCTGGATCCCAACAGGCAGCAGCGCGATGGATGCCAGAGGCCAGATTGCAGGTAGGCAGTATACTCCAAAAACAAGGCCCAGCGTCCCGATCAATCTTCAAAGAGCCAGCCCCCAGACAACGACCTACGAGTACATATCGGGTCCACGCGCCCATGGTGACCAAACCAGCTTGAACACTCTGCTGAAGTGAAACAATCCCTGTCCACCGTATTCGTGTCTCGTCCCCCAGTTCCGGTAAGGCGGCCGCCTCCTGGGCGGCTCTGCGACAAGGCAAACTACATATGACACACACACACGGGGAGGGGGCGTGATAGGATGTGACGTTGAGTCTGGATCTGAGACGCGAGTCTTGGGGCGGGAAGGTTGCATCCTGGTCTCGCTGAGGCGAATAGGGTTGAAGACGGAATATTGAGGTTAAAGAAGTAAGAGACGGTGGGAGGGATTTTCTTGATGGATGGACGAGGTGTTTTCAAAGTGTTGCAGTGTACAGAGAGGTAGGACGAGCACTCCAGCTCTCAACAGACTTAGTAAGCAGACGACGCCCGCGATGCCTTCAATTCGGAATAAGGAGTAGAGAGTAAGTACTAAGAGAGTAGGGAGTATGTACTAAGTCCTCACGGACAGCACTTTTCTGCCACATCATCCTGCGCGGGCCGCTCATACAGGTATGTACATATATCTCATCATACCTTGATACATACATACATACATACATACATTCATACATATACATATATCCTGACATACATACTCCGTACATATATTGACACACTCGTACATGCCGATATGCACACATGCGCCGCCAAGACCCCATGCAGCCTCAGGGCTTCAGCTGCCCGCATGTCCAATCCAGACCGCTGGCACGCCCGCGCTGCACTCCCCTTCAGGCCACAAGACGGCCGGTATACATATATCATGGATGAGATTTCAGCTGTCGGCGACCAAAAAAAGGCGCGGCGCGTCCAGCGCATAAAGGAAACCCGCCTTCTTCGCCTCCGTCGAGGGCGGACAGCCATTGAGCGTGTACAGGTATTCGTGTCAATGCCTGTTCTCTGTAACCGTTCGAGTACGAGGAGCTCGCACACACGGAGGCCGTACTCGTCTATACGGAGTATTCGTGCTCCGTGCTCGTGCTCGTGCGCCAAACACCAAACACCAAACACCATCCCGGCGAGGCGCCTTGCAAGGATCCAGCCCTCAGCCCGTCTCGACCGCACTCTACCTGTACTCGTACTCGTACTCGTACATATGTATGTACTTCGTAGCCCCCCCCTTCCCCGGGAGCCAGCCGGCCCCCAACAAAGCACGAGCACGAGTCAAAGAGGATAGATCTCGCGAGGGCGGGCAGAAAGGCGCAGAAGCACCCGCGGGGCAGACACCACCTGCACGACCGCCTCGGTGGGATCCGCATTCACCGGTACGAGTACACATCCTCGGCCGACGGTGACGGGCGGCGCGTGGCGGGTGGCGGGTGGCAGCGATACGGAGCCCCGAGCACTGACTCCCGACGCACACACACACACACACGCACACACACACACACCCCGGGCAGGACACCGGTGCCTGATGCACGCGAAGGGCATGCATAGGACATGCATGCACGCATGCGGGGGATCTCGCTGGTCCACGTGCCAGGAAGGAGCCTCACGTCGCGCTTTGGCATGGCAGACTTGGACTTGGTACCTCGCTGCTCGGATCGAGTGTGTGGATTCCGCGGCCCGGCCTGCGCAAGCACGCCGAGGCCCTATGGCGACCCCCGACGTATCGTGGCGTATCGCATCGTGTTGCGTCCTGTCCTCCAGACGCGGTGGTCTGTTGCCTCAACCCCTGAATCCCGCGTGGCCGCTCCCTGCGACGAGTTTCGAGAAACGCGGTTCCCCATCAATATGCTCCCGACGTGGCTCCCCCAATAGAATAGAAAAGGAAAGAAAAGAAAAAGAATGGGAGAAGGGAAGAACGAAGCACAAAATGCTGCAAAGAGTAGGTAGTACATTAGGTCATATTACAGGTCATGTACGTAATTCGTCCCGCTTCTTCCAAGATATTCGAACACACCGAAAAGGGGGAGCCTGGAGCCTTCCTCCGTCCGCCCTTTGTTTCCCCGCTTGCAAAAAAAAAAAAGGTTTGTCCCCAAAACCCCCATGGGAACCGGCCTGGGTAGCGCGTGTTCCTTGTCTAAAGCCCCATTTCTAGTCCAACCCACCGGAACAAAGGGAAAGGCGTCTAGAGCGAGCGGCCGGCGCAGATCTCGCGCCGTAGGGCGGATCATGGATCCAAGATCGCCAGTGCTGTGTTTGGTAATGATGTTGTCGTTGGCATTGGTATCGGTGATGGTATCGATTTCGGTAATGGTGGTGGTGGTGGTGGTGGTGTGGTTGTTGTCGATGCTGTCTCCTAGTGGTGTGTTCCCGCATCGAGAGTATGTAGTGCTGTTCTCCTAGTGCTAGCCATCAATCCCTTTGAGAGGGCTGCTCATGCATGCCTCTGCTGCCCCGCGGGCACGTGGTCCAGGTCGACGTCGTAGACCCCGGCGACGAAGAACTCCCCCTTTTCTGCGTCCCACTGCAGCCACTTGCCGAGGGTCGCGATCCTCCGGCCGAGCCACAGTATGCGCTCCCTGCGCTCGTCCATCATGGATGCCAGCTCAAAGTACTTGTCGTCGTCGTTGATCATCGAGAACCAGTCGTCGGGGAAGTAGTCGTCGGCGTAGATGAGCCCTCGCATCGCGAGGTCCTCCGGCAGCGGCCGCGGCATCTCGTTCTGGGGCGCGCCGGGGAACTCCTCGCCCTCCATCCGGATCTCCACCTTGCTCGACTGCTTGAGGTAGTTGAGCATCATGGCCGTAAGCTTCCAGGGGAACTTGGCCTCGATGAGCGCCATGGCCGCCGGGTACTTGCTCAGATGCCGCAGGAAGACGAGTGTCGTGTGGAGATACGTGAGGATGTTCATGTCACCCCACCGTCTCGTGATGATCTCGTACGTGCGCACTGCGAAATCGAGCGTCTGCTCAAACGCCTCGTCCGGCCTCGCGACCGTTGATGTTGACGTTGACGTTGACGCCGACGCCGCTGCCGCTTCCGTCTCTTCGCTCTTCGATGATATGGCCTGCATTAGCGCGTTTGACTCATTTCCGTATCCCAGCAGAGCGCACGCTATAGAGATGCCGATGAAGTATCTGCCATCCTCTTGTTAGTAATGATTTTCTCTTGTCCTCGGCACACCGCCCCTCACCGCGAAGGAAAAGTGGAAAAGGGGGGGGGGACCCAGTTTTCACACGCTACTGACCCCGACTCAAGCCATCCTTTGGTGGTCCTCGCGATCTGGCCGTCCAGCAGCGTGCAGAACTGGGCGAGCGAGGGTTCGAGCTGATTTTTGCTCTTGCCGGAGAACAGGATCGCATGGATGCGGACGAACGCGCCATCGATGGGCTCTAATTTTGGCGGGGACGAGCTCAACACGGGATCGAACAGAGTCATGACGCTCTCGCGCGCGCTCGTAAACGGGGTGGGGACGCAGAGAGACTTGGCATAATAGTAGACCTGCTGCACCGCGTTGGGGCGCGCGAGGATAGCTAAGTGATGATATAGGCGCCCCGTGGTGGGTGAGTGGTCCGAGGCCTTGCCGTACCAGTATCGCGAGACGGAGAGCCACGTGTCCCTGTCCTTGATGTCGTCGTCCTCGATCGCCATACGATACCTGCCCAGGTCGCCGAGACACTCGATCCAGGTATCCTCAAACGCGGGAACCGTCTCGTAGAGGAGAGCCATCATGCTGTAGGCCATGTAGATGAAGGTCAGCATGGGTTCGCGTGACGTGGGCAACTTGTGTCGCAGGAGCTCGAGGAACGAGTGAATCCCGTGACGCCACATGCGGGCCGGCATCGCATACTTCGCCGCAAGGCGGCGCAGCGCAGCGCTGGCAGAGGGATGCTGGCTCGCCAGGAAGAAGTCGTGGTGCTCGTGGAGGAGCGTCCTATGGAGCTGTATCAGGGCATGCCACTGCTCGTTGCTGAGCTGCCGCAGGGAGTCTTTGTTGCTCGACTGCGCGTTGTCGACCTCGATGCACTTGCTCTCGACCATGACGAGGCCGGCGTAGATGCCCTTGACCTCTGCGACCAGCTGTTCCTGGGATATAGGCCTCGTCTCGGGCTGGCGAATCATTCTGGTAACGGATGGATCCTCCGGTGGGTCGTCGTCGGAGGGGGCCGGCGTCGGGAGCTGGCGAGCATTATTATTATGTCTTGGGTGGGGCGGCCGTTGCGCGTTCGCCGTGGAGGCCGCGTTCTGCGACACCCGCGCCTGGGTTGATCTCGGCGGGGGCTCGTCTTCCGGCGTCCACAGCTTGCGCCCGCTGGCGGCTCCGGGCTTGCTGCTCGTCCTCTCCGTCTGCCTCCCGCGGCTGCGGCCCGGCGTCGGCAGCTGCAGCGGCTGTTGTTGTGGCGTGTGCGCTCGCGCAATCGTTGATGTCGGGGAGCAATGCTTCTTAGAATCGCGCTCGTCCGCGTCGTCCTCGACCTCGGGGGTTGCGTGCTGCGTCGCGCGACGGCCGGTGTCGTCGCGGGCCGGAGCGGCTGTCTGCACGGGTCGCTTGCGACTCCTCTTGGCGTGATGTCCATTGTCTGCGGGAGAGTTGGTGGAGGCCGGGTTCCTAGGAAGCCGATTCATCAGCGAGACCGGCCCAGAGGGGATGGGCATCGCGAGGGCGGGAGAGGGCGCTGGGGCGCAGGGCAGAGCAGGACAGAGCAGAGCAGAGGAGAGGAGAGGAGGGGAGAGGAGGGGAGGGGAGAGGAGAGTAGAGCAAGAGGGTGGTCTTTCGAGCGCACAGTGACGGTGAGTCTACTCACTGGGATTTCGCGCTCAGCTTGATCTTCTCGAAGGCTTCCTGGATGTCGGTGTCTGTCACGAGGGACGGGTGCCTGTCGCGATGCTGCTGGACGTGGGCTCGAAAAGTCGTGAGCCTCGGCGGGTTGATGTCGAGGCCACCACAATCCGGGCAGTTCAAGCGTCTCTGTTGGCGGAGGTAGCTCACCCAGCCTTTGTCGATGTCCGGCTTGTCGGGAGCAGTCGTCATGTTCGGGGCGAGAGAAGATGGAAGGGATACCGTCGTCTGTCGTAGCACAAATAGAGAGCAGCAAAAGGGCACAAGGGCACAGCCGACAGGGGCTGGCGCATGTACTCGTAATCTCCAAGATCGGAGGCGACCGGAGTCTCTTGTCGTCGTGAAGATGGTGGATGAGATGCTCGTGGTGGTAGGGCGAGGACCGAGGTCGGTCTCCACGACGATGGAATATTTTCCTCCCTTCTGACCTCAACGTACTTTTTCTTTTCCCCAGAAGCGTGGCCCTAGAATGGCCGACTTGGTTCAGCAAGCATCGTTGTATCGGGACAGGGAGCGATGATTCCAGAAGGCCATGCAAAGTGGAGGGGCTCCAGAAGTCGGTAGGCAGCGACAGGAAAACCTCCCGAGGACCCGGGGACAGAAGACGCGGCCAAGGGCCGGCTTATATGTAGTGGTGGTAATGCTGGTCGAATGAGATGAGATGCTCGGGCTGGAATGGATCAATCTATGACTCGGGAGGATAGTAGAGATGAATCCAGCTGCTCTTGGAGACGACAAAGGCGCATCGAGGAAGACGGTCGTTTGGGAGATCATGGATTGATGGGATTTAGTAGGAGTAGGAGGTACGGAGTAGTGCTCCTACTCATAGAGGTTAGTAGTACCTACCTCTACTACAGGTAGTACTCGTAGGTATTGAAAGAGGAAGTTTTCACACTGTGTGAGAGCGAAGCACGGATCGCGGGATGCCCTAACAGTGCGAGAAGGAATTATCAATCAATTCATACTACGCAGGACTCAGCCAAGGCATACGAGTACAGGTACTCGGAATGGGAGTTTCAATTCAAAAGGCTTTTGGTGCGCAATACTATGGGGTACGAGTAGGAGTACCGAGTACCGAGTACTAGGTAGGTACCGATAAAAACTCAGCTAGTCCTAGAGATAGCCCTGCATAATGAAGCACTACTGCGGTACCTGGGAGGTAGTACTCCGTACGGAGTACAAACTTCAATCATGCAGTGCCCTTGATAGGTAGTGCCGTAACATCAGGGGTTGGAACCACGGTGCCAGGTTACTGTGGTTCAAAAGTCATCGGCAGTTACTGATGTGGGCCGCGGACTACTTAGTACCTACATACCTCCTCTAACCTACTACCGGTACGAGTCCCTAGTAGTACAGGTAGTACCTACTACCTGGTAGGTAGTATGGAGTACGGAGTACAGATACTCCATTTACGCCGCGATTTTGATCTGCGGAATATTTGACTTCCCGGACCTGAGGTTTGCTAAGTTGGAAGCCGTGTAGATAGTAGTGCTCTATCTACTTCCAGTATTCGTAGTGCCTGTATAGAATCCGAATATAATAGTAGTAGAGCTTTCCGAGTATCCGCGGATATCAGACTCTATGCCCTTGATTTAATAATAGCTACTATCAGTAGAACTAATACTACTACTCATGCGCTGGCACTAGATGATAGATTCAAGAGCGTGCTACCTGATACTATAGAGTCTTACTACTACTATAGTAGTACTCCGTAGTAGTATCTACTACTAGGTAATAGTCAGTGCCTCGAACTTCCCCAGCTCCGATACTAAAATACCGACTCGTGCCTTCCCTCCTAACTCGCCTAGAGGTTCGACAACATATCAGGGGCTCCTGCCACAAGTTGCAAAACACAGTGGAGGACCTGACTACTCCGTCAGTCGTAGTAATAGTACTACTAGGTAGTAAGAGTAGTTACAGCAGCAGCAGCAGCAGCAGTATCCACTGCGCTCATTACTACTACTACCTGTATTACCGGCCTCTGCTCTTACCTTGCCTACATGTACATACCCCTGTGGACGTCATTGATGCCTGCGAGGCTGATCATAGAGTAATACTGTTAGATCACTGGCCTTAGTACGGAGTATTGAAATGAAAGTTCCAGCTCCAGCTCTATGCCAACTTCAGAATAGCACTCTACTCCTACAGTAGTAATCTAAACCTTTACTTAAACGTGCCTACGGAGGGTTGGTGGTACGGAGTAGTAGCCTGTAGAGTCCAGTTCAGGATAGCGGTCCCGCACGGCTTCCTGCCAGTTCCAAACGGAAGCGCGAAGGCGGCGGGAGGTAATGGACCACCCGCGCCAGGCTGCCTTGGCAAGATGGCATTTTGTTACCAGAGTTGCGCTTGTGAGTAGTATATACATACGGAGTACTCGTACTAAGTAGAGGCAATACCTGTAAGGATGGGGGAGCGCCTTCTGACCCAATGACTCAGATGATTGAGTCAGTCACCATATCTCAAGGCAATGAACGAAGTCGATGGTCTATCTAGATCTTTACACTACCTGTACTGAGTAGTAGTACCAATTCAAGAGTACTAAGGTAGTACTATCATAGTAGTAGGTAGTATCAATTTCAAGTTTGATATCCGATGCGGGGATCGTAGTACTCGTAGTGGCCTGAGGTAGGCAGGAGCTTTCATTGAAGGTTCCATTGATGCGGGGGTCAGGCAGGAGCCTCCAAGAGCTCACTCCATCCCCGAGCTGTGGTGGTGTGAAAGGGCTTGACTCGGGAAAGAGCTTGCGTCTGTGAGTTGGTGGTAGCTCTTGCCAGATTCTCCAGCTCCAGTTGTGACTTCCTCCTAGAAAGTATCAAGGCATTTCAGGCAACAAGAACTCCGTCGGTCGCCGCGTCAGCTCCAACGACTGCGATTGATCTTGATGGTATTCCGAGTAACAGATCATTGATCAATCCATCCATCCATTGGGTTCTCTTTGCGTGACATGATCGCTCACGAACCTCAACAAGGCAAAGACACCGTGGCCTACCTACCTCCCTACCGCTAGTACGAGTAGAGGTCGTACTCGTATTGATCCGTTAAGTGCCACCTACTCTTTCTTTGTGTTCCGCGCTCTGTCTCGCCTTATTTCTTCACTCTCCATCTCCCTATGAGCTCCGAACCCCGCCCCTTTCCTCTCGTCCGAACCTCAAATACATTGATAGTCAGTCTCTCATTCCATCTCCCATGCCTCTGCAAGGTGACTTGCCCAACCTTGCCGCCATCATGGAAGGCTTCCTCGACCAGACGTCCATCCGCAGATTGGCTCGGTAAGTCTCTTGAGCCGACTCTTCGCTCGCACTCTTTCGCAGCTTCAAGCAGCACCTGCTGATGCTTCAGGACGAATCTCTTGCACGCTTCAGGCCATCCGATGGCCCGGCCCATGCCGGCCGCAGAAGGCAACATCGACGTGGGCCAGCTTCTGCATGAAGTCTTCCCGGACGCCATCTGGCCACGACTCATGACCCGGCTGGCTTCAAGCATGTGCTCCCCGGAGCAGCAGCAAGAGGAATGAGCACTTTTGTTCAACCCGGTTGCCTCCTAGGTTGTTTCTTGCTCCACGGCCATGTCGGCCCGCCTTACATAGGCCGAGCAAATCCAGGCGAGACGGGATTGAGAACGCTGAAAGACTCCAGACAAGAAGGTCCGGGCGAGGGGGTAGGACCCTGTGTCACCTTGCATACAGCTTCAGAGCCACACACGTCGCCATGATGGGACTCAGAAAGGGGCTTCGGGGACATGAGGAGCGGCATTCGGAGGCCTCCCGACATTGCTCGCACAAGATTCCTGAACCGGCCTGATCGAATAGCAATCCTCAATCGCGCAACGTTGATCAATCGGACACATGGCAGACAGCCGGCGGGCAGGTGAGCAGACCGGAAACGTGGAGCGTCTTGAATGAACCAAGGCTGAGATTTTTGCATAGGGCTCTCTTTCCCGATTTGACCAATGAGAGGGCGGCCAGAAGCAGTCACGACTCACAACATGCAGTTGTCTGCATTGATTCGGTTTGTTCATGGCAGAAGTGTCGCGAGGCCAACCGCCCTTTTGCATCTTCTCGATGGAGAGTCAACGCCGCCATCATGAGGACGGGGGCAGCATCCTGAAATCCCTCCGAAGACCCGAATCCTCTCGAGCCAGTCTCTCGAGTCGAGCACCACTCATAACCCAACCGCATAGTACTGACTCTGCCGATGCAAGTCTCCCCGACCCTTGTTGTGTATGATTCAGATCTGGTTTGCCTGACGTCCGGCCAACAGCGGCAAAGGCGGTCTACGTTATCCGGGTTTGTGGCTCACGAGTCGAAGATGTCTTGAGCCCTAGACCAATCATTTCACCGAGCCCAAATAAATTCAGGCAGGCTTCCCAGTTTCCAATCACTCGGATCCATTGATTGATTATCTGTCTTACGCACAGACTGCAACCCGAAAGCGAGAGTGAGATCGCGGGACGCTCACATGACGAACGGCTGCCTCATACATAGACCGCCGCGACGATAATGGCACCGAGACATGGCTGACTTAACCTCTGAAAACAGCACGGGACAAGATTGCATGGCTACCCTACTCTCAAGCATGTGCAGCTCCTTCTACTGCATCTTCTGGGAGTCTCGATGATTTGGTCGTGGCTAATAGGGGTCAGGCACTTGGGTAATGCCGACGACTCAGTCGATGCCTCTGGACCGGAGCTGCATGATGTCTCTTGAGCTCGATCTGGTGTCCCTCTATATAAGTGGTTCACTTCTCAGAGACGGACTCCATCTAGTAATGTCCGCGAAAGGTCAAACCCTCTGAGGCATTTCAAGAGCCAACAAGATAAGCTGGCATCTCGAAAGCTAAGTTTTGTTCCCACATGTCTTGCATGTCTGAGGGTACTAAACCAAACTGTTGGTCTCTCAAAGCCACATATCACAGGTCCCTGCATGTACATCAAAACTAATGGCAGCCAGGTTCTTCTTGTAGGAGAGATCAATGGCGACAACAACATCTCTTGGTTTGAGAAACACAATCGGCAACTCCGAAGCGTATCGCCTTGACATCAATCAGATCTAATAAGGCTGACTCGGAGTTTGCTTCGGGCCCATTGAAGGCGATGCGCAAAGTAATAAGCCAGAAGAGCTCAGAGCGCAGTTCCTCACACGCAATACGATCCAGCCACGCCATGTCCTTCCAGAATCTCCCATCGTTCTATGAAATCGATCCGACCAACCAAGGAAAAACAAGCTCATTCCCTCTTTTCGCTTCGACCGAGGATTGGAGCGTACCGGTACATGCAAGTCACCCTCAAGAAGTTGTGACGCCACACGCATACTACCCGTCAGATCAGGGGGTTCTCAACCCGCATCACAATACGCAGTACTCCGGAATAAAGTTCGAGAGCCTCCTTGCCCTCTCGCTCTACAAAAGTTCTTTCCAAAATCCTCAATCATTTCGAAAGCGAAAGAGAAAAAAAAACAAGATAGAAAGCTGACTTTACGGAATGTCAGTCATTGAAATATATTTGAAATATATAGGCAAACATTCCAAAAAAAAGATTGACCGAGGCAGGGGTCGAACCTGCAACCTCCTGATTCGTAGTCAGACGCTCTGCCATTGAGCCACACGGCCGATTTGATATATACACTCCCGTCGAATTAACCACTATGGAAGTCTGCCCTGAGTGGACGGATGGACATTACGAATAAGAGTGTCCTCCCGGTGAGTATGGCGCGGCCTTGACCGAGGGCATCGCGCTGTTGGGCAGATCATCGTCGGACTATCGTTCTAGATCACCTAGGGCGGGACATGTGGAGGCCCTCCCCGTCAGCATGGCGATGTGGATGTCTTGAATGCCTTGATATGATAAGATGAATGTAGACGGCCCTGCAGTTGCTATCGTGTGCCAAGAGCTGGGGTCGCAGGTTTACGAGTACGGACGTCTACCAGTCATCACCTATGTCTTACATACAGGTACGGAGTAGCACTCCGTGCTCGTATACTACATACTCTCGTACCTACATTGTGAACACTGATCGAAGTCCTCGAATCGAATTGGGGATCACTGTGCGTCTTTGACACCTCGACCCTTGCCTCGCGTACGATTCGGCAGGATTCCATGTATGTATGTATGTACGCAGCAGGTAGTAGCCAGGAGCTCCCTTTGATCCGACTCAGATGGCCCTGCTTGAGGTCTGAGCATGCCTCGAATCGAGAGCGGCAGCGGCATCGCCAGCTTCGGCTCTTTCTTGTATGGAAAGGGCCCGTGCTGGCTGGCCTCAGACAAGCCCGGCCAAACGGATCCCCTCTTGTCACTTTGTCCTGCTCAAATCAGTATCGTACAGGTACGGAGTATGAGAATTGGACTTGTCTGGTTGGTGTCGGATAGAGTCAGCCGGCTCAGAGGGACAGGTCCTCGTGCCCGCGAACGGCCCGGCCGTGCCGCATGGCCTTGCTCCAGCCGTACCTTTTGGTAGTGCTGAGTACGCAGTACGGAGTAGTAAAACACGATATCTCGAGTCGTCAGACCTTTTTGCCTTTTTCAACAGAGAGAACCTGTACTAAATCATCACAATCTCCATGGTACTACCACCTTTCTGGAATTGACTAGTCGAGTGTATCACACAGGAGAAGTGTCAAATGTACGGAGTCAAAAGATTGCAAGATCAAGGATTGACAAAATTCGCATAGTGGAAAAGGTATGAAAAAAATAAAGAAACCAAAAAAAAGCGTGCCCCCACACAGGATTGAACTATGGACCTTTGCATTACAAGTGCAACGCTCTACCACTGAGCTATAAGGGCGGGCTGTGGCTTTCAGTGCTTTGCTGGCTCAGCCAGAGGGACTATATGACGTAAGGCATCGTCACTGGATGTTGGAACTCGGATCATGGCTCTGAATGGTAGTGAACCGCAGCTCAGGAGACAAGATGGGAAATGCCATGAATTGAACGAGTATTTCATAGAATATCAGGGCATCGGTTGAGATCTATCAAATTCTCTTTCCAAAGAGCATGAAGTCGTCGAATACATTTGATCATTCTGGCAGAGACGACTCCTCAAGTTGTGCAACAGATTGATGCAAGTCTTTCATGACCTGCTCACCCTTAGCATAGCACGGCACCAACTCGCTGGTGTCGCTCTTCGTCGGGGGAACGTCCAGCGCAGGGTTGAACCGGAAGAAGTCGTTGGGCTTGAGATGGATCTTGTGGCTCTCCATCGGCCTGTAGTCATCATGTCAGATTCGTTCGTGCCGGAGAAGAGTGTGATGGAAACACAGGAGAGCTCCACTTACATGACCGGCCAGTCCTCGACGCGCGGATTGTGCGTCAGCCCGAAGACGACCCACACGATCGGATGCGCCCGGTCCCCCTCACCCTCGCGAAGCTGCGCCTCGTCCACCGCAAACCTGTCAGGGCGCTTGATCATGTCGGAGACGCCGCCCGTCTCACTCCAGCTCATGTTTGTGCAGTCCCCCGCGGCGTAGAGCTCGCCGTCGCGGTGCCCCGTTACCCACAAGTGGTGCTGGGCGTACCTCGCCCTCTTGGCCGCCATGCTGTCGTCGTCGGCCAGCAGCAGCTGCGTGACGGGGGCCACCACCTTGTAGGCGAGGTGCTTGCCCGAGAACTCGTTCCTCTTGCGCGCGTTCTCCAGCTTGAGGAGGCGGTTGAGGCGGGGCTCGAGGTCTATCCAGGTGGGCTTGTCGACCGGCCTGCGCTCCACCTCGAACAGGTTGCCGTACGGGTTCGTGTCGGGGCATATCTTGCGGCCGACGCTCTCCTCCACGACCACCCGGGTATCTCCGGTCTCGTAGGAATCGATGGCCGGGTCGATCCGGGCGGAGAAGATGTGCTGGTGGTTCTGGGCGAGGATCCCGGGGGACACGACGTTGCCGTACTTGCTGGTCTTGCCGACGTCTATGGCGGCGATGCTGACGATGCCCGTGGCTCGCGTTTCCATCGATATGGCCCCGGCGAGGTCGAAGTTGTAGGAGAAGATGTACTCGTAGTTGGACAGGGTTGCGATGAACTGTACAATCAGCTCCCGATTCCGGACGATCCCGGCGATGTTCGTCCGGAAGTCGGTGTGCTTCCACAGGATGCCGTTGTCCTGCTCGTGGATGCAAACGACCGTTTTGGCTGTCCGAGGGACCCCTTCGGAATCGACGTCAAGGGCGTCGACGTAGTGAATGGCACCCAGGCAGTCGCATCCGAGCTTCAGGCTATTGGCCGTCCTTCCCACGCCGGCGTCGCCAAAATCGAAGGCCTGCTTGCGCTGGAACGGCGGACGCGGATCGGCATACGGGACGGTCATCTCGCTGAAGCTCAGACGATAGAAGATGGGCCGCCCGTCGTAGCAGACGTCGTGTAAGACGGCCCCTTCGCGGGCGTTGAAGCCGAGGCGGAACCTCCACTTCTGCCACTCGATGAGGCGATCTGAGTGGACGCGGAACGAAGCCCCTTTCGGCTGGGTAATGTGAATCGGCTCCAGGTCAGATCTGAGCGGGATGCCGATATTCTCGGGCAGGTACTCGGCGCTCTGGTAGTTTTCGAACAGCTTTCTCGGGGTGTCCCCCCTGGGTGAGGGCTGGAGACCATCGCCGACTCCTCCAGTCGCGATGCGCTCGATGCGGACGACTTCCATGGTCCTCGCGTCCACCACGACCATGATTGGGATGGGGTACGCATAGTGGTTCGCATTCGCAGGCGTCACCGGTTTGGCAAAAACCAAGGCGCCCCAGTACCGGGCGTCATCGACAGCGTCTTCAGTCCGGCCCCCATACGGCCAGGGATCTATGGCAACTTGGAAGCCATCAGGCAGAGCAAACTCAGACATGGCCTCCTGAAATACCTTTGAATTCCTGACGGCCTCCTCAAAAGGACCCATCTCATCTCTTGGCATGGTCAGTGAAGGAAGCGCAAAAGGGGGGGGGGGGGGGGGGGGGGGGGGACGGGGGGGATGGAGAGGGCGGGGGGGTCGGGGAGAGGGGATAGTGGGGGGCAGCTCACATGCTAAAGCCTGGCTGATTGCCAGTAGAAACGGTTGTCTTTGACACGACCTGTTGCTCGTTGATGTCTACGACGGCCATGAAGTGGCAATAGAGCCCAGGGTTGATGACGGAGTACTGAGCCAAGGCGAGCCTCGGGGGCCTCTCGGACAAGCTGCTGAGCCTGCCGGCGTGCTCTGCCTCGAGGAAAGGGACCATGAGTGATCTCTGGGGTTCCTCCAGCTGGATAGATCTGAAGAAGAGACGGTCTGAAGAGTCATGACATCCAACGACGGCGCTCCTGGCAATGCCGATCTCCTCGGCGGATAGGGGCTGCAGCGGATGAGGGGCATCGTGCTCCTCGAATATCCCGGAGCCGTCAACGGCCTTGCCCCTCGAGGGTGTCCATGAGCTCGAGGACAGACAGGACAACATGACGAACGTGATGCAGTATGATTTCCAGAGTCCGGTTCTGGGGTTGAGGCGAGGAGAAGACGCATGGAGTGAGGGGCCTTTCTCATGTGATATACTCGGCCGTACGGAGTACAGCGAGGGTTCATCGGCCTCAAGACTGTTGACCCCTCTTGCGGAGACGGAGCGAGAGGCGCTTGGCGGGGTCAAGACACTGCCGTTGTGATTATCCGGGGGGGGTGCGGATCAGACAGATTCGCCGAGGAACGGCAAATTGTCTGTGACATGGGGAAGCGTTGGATGACCCCGCGTGTCTGCAGAGCTTGAATTGATTGATGTCACATTGATGGATCGAGGGATCTTCATGTCGGAATGTCGGAGGAATATCCGCATGTGGATGCAACAGTGATTGAAGTGTCGAAGTCGGAGGTGGTGTGAAGGGGCGAGAAGAGAAGATTAGTAAAAAAAAAAAAAAAAAAGGGGGGGGGGGGCGCTTCGGCCATTTCCCTCAACGACTCGGACCTTGTCAAGAACGACCTACGAGTACCTCGACTCATTCTACGAGTACGAGTACGAGTACGAGTACGAGTACGAGAAACGTCAAGCGAGCCTTTCATCCTTGATATGGGTATACGACTCCGTAGGGGGTCGTGCTTTCCATGCGCGTGCGGAGACCAACAATTCAATGTTGACGGGAAGGAGCAGGTCTGCATGATGTATCAATGGGGAAGGAGCATGCAGGCATGGAGTGGCACGCCGGTTCGCCGGCCGCTCGGCAGGTGATACCCAGGACCTACAGAAAAACGGAGCCTCACAAGTCCGTGAGTACCTCCTAGAGATAGGTACTACCTCTACCAGGTTGTACCTGTAGTAGAGGTACTACCTAAGGTACTCAGTGGTAGTCAAGGCCTGGGCCCATTAGTATCACATCGAAGGCGCATTGATGATCGCCGCCTTTATGGATCAATCAATACCATGTTGCTTTAGACGGGCAGTCAATGTCTATAGTAGTACGGAGTACGGAGTAGTAGGAGGCAGTGTTCACGGCTCGATAGTGGGATCTACAGGTCTGACTCACTTCTCGATTGTCCAAATTACCTGCAGAGGACAGCGGTACAGTACCAATGAGGAGTCTTGGACGGGATCAGACTGTGCTCATTCCATCAGCTCCTGCAGCTGGAAGTGATCAGTTCCAATCTGGAAGCAGCGCCCGCTCTTAAAGTTTCAGGGTTGCCCTGTCGTGCCGCGCCGTGGTCTCTCGACATAAAGTCGGGGCAAGAGCGGTCCCCTACGTCTTCGAGTGGAAGTTGCCAGCACGCGAAAAGAGCGCCACACTCACCTGAGTTACGCGACTTCAAGCCGAGTGCCATTGAACATTTATTACGGAGTAGTACTAGTAGTACTAGTAGTCAATTAATGACGGGAGTCTTCATATGCACAAAGAGCAAATGGATTGATAGCATTAATCAATCCAGAATTGATCCATCACAAGTATCGATGAATGTCAACGCCATGGATGATGGCAGGCAGTACGGAGTACCTAGAACTCGTACGAGTACTGGTACCTGTACGAAGAAGCACTACTAGTAACCGGAGATGCACCTGCAGACGCTGCCTTCGCATTGGCCAGCCTACATACATACATCAATATATCCGGACTCCGTACGCGTACTCGTACTGGTCCCCGTTTAAGCGTTCGCAGGTGTTGGATGCAACAGTGATTCAAACCTGCGAGAAAGTGAGCACAGATTGGATCATGGATGGATGGGTGGATGGATGTGAAGCTCCACTGCACCAACAAACCACCAGGGGAATGATGCCGTATCGCCCATGTCCCGAGCCTGTCTGAAAATTGCGCCGTATGCGGCTCTGTCAGTCATTCAAGAAACGAGCAATCCGCATCGGGGGTTTCAAGATACTTGATCCTGACCCGGTGGCGGCGCTCGCCGGAAGCAGCTCGAGGACGCAGACGAGCACTTTACCGGTGGAGCCTCCATAAGCTTTCACTTCCCCCCATCCTGGTCAATTTCCTGCGGGTAGCAGCCCCATCGATTCCACTGCCCAGTACGGAGTATGAGCACTGCTACTCCGTACAGGTACGAGTACTCCGTAATTGCATCGTCGTTCTCGCGGGAGCCGGACAAACGCTATACTCGTAGGCCATTCGCCCGCTCTGCGTGAGCCACGCCGTTGAAAAGATGAACGGTCCTGCAAGACTGAAGTATGCCTGCGGTGAGACTGTGAGATCCAAGATCACGCCAAAAGGATAAGCAGAAGCGTGAGATATGCCGAGAAACGACTGTTGCAACTGCCTTTCCACCATTCGAGAAATCTTCTGTCATCCATCCATCTACTCCGCATCCATCCATCGATTAATGGATTCCATCCAGAGCGTGGATAAGAGCTTTGTTGGCCAATGTTGGATTGAATTTTGATTGTTTCGTCGATTCGAGTTGCCTCTGATCGTGAGGCTACCCTACACCATGGCCGAATCCCTGCATCCAGCTCCAGACATATATGTTCAAAAGGCACGATGATTCATACTCCCTCCCGCGTCGGCATTGGTCTCGCTTTAGCATTCTCGGGCATCAGGATGAGTCGCAGCTCACCTCTAATGTTCTGAGGGATCTCGGGACCCTGGCCCTGGATATGTACCGGTAGGCGCCAGTCGGATCGGGTCACTCGTACGGAGTACTCCGTATTGACAGGCGGATTCTCTTCCGGATCCAGAGGCCAGCCTCGATCCGGAAAGCTGGAATGGCCGGCATTCACATGATCGTGCGGAGCACTCAGAAGTCTCTCAGACGACCGGTCCATAGGGAAAGCATTCTACGAGGCAAGGGGCTTGAAAGGGGTAAACACTCTTGGGCATCACTTTCGCAGGAGTGTGGCCTTTTGGGGAGCGAATGAGGCCTCGATCTCAGAGCATGATAGTACTCCGTACGAATACTACTACGGCGTACCTGTGGCCTGATTCGAGTGAAGCGCAAAGGTTGATTGATCAATTCGAGTCCCGAGATGCCGGCACCTCCCGGCGTACCTGCGTCCTCGTACATACATGCAGTGAGGTAGTAGTAGTACTAAGTAGTAGTACTATAGATATCTTCGTATTGGTAGCAGTATGGATGTTTAGTCTGGAGTTTCGAGACGAGGATGCATGCATTGATGCGACGCCCCCGCCCACTTCAAACGCGCTTCAAGTTGGGCCCCTCCAAGAATCTGAAGCTGCTGATCCAGACGAGTGGAGGAGGCAATCTTCGAGTCTTTAGTAGTGGCGTCACAGAATATGTACAAAAGGGGCGCTTACTCGTACAAGTTTTGAGGCTGTGAATTTCAATTAAATCAATTAAACGGATTGAATGGATTGAATTGATGGATCGATGCTTGGAATGGGAAGGCACGCCCGCGTATTGCCCTCCTGCCGCCGTTGACTCCGACTGACTAGACTCGATCCGATTCGATGCCAGTGCCTCTCGGAGAAGGTAGAGGTAGATCTCGGCGTATCCCAAAGGTACATCAATGTATTTCGGCGGCTCCGTCCATCCTCCGAGTCCCCTTCAGCCCTGTGGCTTCGAAAACAACAGCGCCTCATTCCCCCGCAACGTCCCGCCCCGCGAGCCCAGAGCGCCCTGTAAGAAGCTGAGCTCCATCCCCCACGCGGACCGCCGCGGTAGGTAGTACCTTATGTACTTGTATATGTACTCGGATGTACTTTTGGCGCTCTAAAACTGCTGCTCAATGTCTTGACCAATCAGAAACTCGGAGCTTGGGCTTACTATAGCCTCTTCCAGACCGAGTCCCGAATGGATTGAATTGAACTGATCAATCAATCAATCAATCAATCCAATTGAATCCATTTGATCCATGGATCCATCCTTGCCAGGTTGACTCCAATTCCAACAAGTCCAGTCCAACAAGTCCAGTCCATTCTCTCCCTCCAACTCCTCCGAGTCTCGACAGATCGAGTCGACCTCGCAAAGACCAGTGGCTCTCCAACACACGCTCCGACGGTTCATCCTCCTACAACATTCGCGCTGTTCCTCACTCCTCCTTCGCCTCTCGAAACCTTGACATGTCTCTTTTCCTTCTCGTCAATCGCTTCTTTTCCTTTTTATCTCCTAGCATACCGCATGCTTTTTTTATTCCCTTTTCTTCTCCCCTAGGTTTCATATAGTCGATCCCTTCCCTTTCTTCTCGCATCCCCTCCCCCTCCTCAAGCATTGGGCGCATCTCGAACCAACCTAGTCGCCCTCCACCAGAGCCGCGACCCCCCCCCCCCCGCCCACGCCCGCGTTCCCGGAGACGAACCCTTGCTCCGCCGAGCTCTCCCGTTTTGCCCTGCGTCGTTCGCCATTGCATTCGAAAACGAGGAACAAAGGGAAGAAAGAAAGAGGAACGAGAGAGAACCGGGTTCCGGCCGCACAGCTATCAATTTCTGGTCCTTGGCATCGGGTCCCCATTGATCCCCCCCCCCAGTCCGTCTGGCCAACCGGCATACGTCATCCTCATACGCCCTGCCTCATCTACCTACGACTCCGGAGCGCGAGTACCTCATCTACAGGTGGAGGTTATCTATGTACGTGGGCTCGCGTGCGGACCACGCCAGGCGCCATTGACCCATCACAGAGGCCATCGAAGTTCGGACCACCGTACAATGCTCAACCTGCGCCGCGCCCTCGCGGCCGCGGCCTTTGTCATCTTCGTCCTCACCCTCATCACCCGATCGCACAGAGGCCATGGCCCTGACGGGGCCCGGCTGCCCGTGGCCAAGGACTCGGTCGACGCGATGACGGCCGAGTACAAGTACAATCACGCCGGGGGCAACAAGGCCAAGCTGCCCGTCGTGCAGAGGCCGATGATGGACATGTCGCGCATGTCGACGTACGAGAAGCTGGCGTACCAGTACCCCTACGACCTCGAGTCCAAGTTCCCCGCGTACATATGGCAGACGTGGCGGTACACCCCGAGCGACGGCGAGTTCGACTTCCGCCCCCACGAGGCGTCGTGGACCATCCACCACCCGGGCTTCGTCCACGAGGTCGTCACCGACGCCATGGCCGTCACCGTCCTGCGGCTCTTCTACGCCGGCATCCCCGAGATCCTCGAGGCCTACCACGCGCTCCCGCTGCCCGTCCTCAAGGCCGACTTCTTCCGCTACCTGATCCTCTACGCGCGCGGCGGCATATACTCGGACATCGACACCTACGCCATCCGCAGCGCCGTCGAGTGGATCCCCTCCAACATCCCCCGCGAGTCCGTCGGCCTCGTCATCGGCATCGAGGCAGACCCGGACCGCGAGGACTGGGCCGAGTGGTACAGCCGGCGCATCCAGTTCTGCCAGTGGACCATCCAGAGCAAGCCCGGCCACCCCGTCCTGCGCGACATCATCCACCGCATCACCAACGAGACGCTCACCCTCAAGAGGTCCGGAAAGCTCGTCGACCTGGACTACCGCAAGGTCGTGGACATCACGGGCCCCGCCAAGTGGACCGACACCATCATGGACTACTTCAACGACGGGCGCTACTTCGACATGAAGAACAGCAACGCCCGCATCGACTACAAGCAGTTCACGGGCATGACGAGCAGCAAGAAGGTCGGGGACGTGGTCATCCTGCCCATCACCAGCTTCTCCCCGGGAGTGGGACAGATGGGGGCCGGGGACATTGACGATCCCATGGCTTTTGTTAAGCACGATTTTGAGGGTATGTCCCCTCATCCCATATACTCATCACATTTCAAAGAAGGGCCATTTCAGATTCTAACCCTTGAACAGGCACGTGGAAGCCAGAGAATGAGCGACACATGGGCGAGGACATTGAAATCGAGGAGTGAACCCGAGATTTCGACAAGAGTAATCATAATGAACAAAACAACGGCACGACCGCGCCGACTGCGGACATCATCCCCTAGCGTTATCTCCTCTTTCTCCTGCTCTGGCCTCCTCTTTCTTTCCTTCTTTCCTTCGTCGCCTCTTTTCTTCTTTCTCTCTCTCTCCCTCTCGCTCTCTTTCTTTCTCTCCTTCATTTTCCCTTCGAAGTTCTCTTCTTCTTCTTCCCCGCTCCTCGTCTGTGCCGTTCCAATCCCTCTTCAAAGTGCATACATTATCCGTCTAGCGCGGTTGTTTGGCCCGGGGCGGTTTCGAGATGCCGTGTATCACGCCAAGCTGGGATCCTGCAGGCTGGACGCAAATCACAGCACCGTTTGCTTGAACTGATCTCTGCTCGGGCTGGTCTCTCTTCTCGGACTCCCGCATCGGTCTTGGGCACGAAACCTCATTCTTCCACCCCCAGAATCCCAACACGGGCTGCACGACATTTCTCACTCCTTTGCGCATCCATATTTCCTGCCCACCATCAGGCATCTTCATCTTTTCGACCATCAGAAATCTTTCCCACTTGTATTCTTATCCTACCTAGACTTCCAAACCCCCCCCCCC
>NQYQ01000033.1:55858-78086 GCA_003055925.1 Escovopsis sp. Ae720 | reverse complement strand
TGGGGGGGGGGGGGGTATCGGGGCGCGTCGTGTACCAGGCAGACGCCGGAGTTGCGGGTTTTGTCCTTTATTTTTTCGTTTTGAGATGGCTGAGTTTCAAGTTTGTTGTACGAAAATGGGGCCGAGGGATGGATTGGTGGATGGATGGATTGATGGATGCTGCTGTCTTGTGAGGAGGAGAGGAGGTATGGATGAGATGGTGAAGAGCATGGGGATGTAATAGAGCACGGTGTGTTGACGTGGCGCGGCAAAAGCCCATTGGGGGGCGCCTGATATCAAAATGCCGAGATGGTTGTCCGCGGGACTGGGTTTTCGACACCAGCGACTGTGACTCCGTGATCTACTCCGTACCTGTACCGGTAGTACTGCTGCTGTTGTGCTGTGTGGACCGTTGTGCACGAAGCGAGGGTCTACGGAGTACTACTAGTATCTGACTTGAGGTTTTCCAGCATCACCGACTCGAGGTTCGCGGCGTAAAGAAACGGCGAAAAAAACGGCGGAAAACAACGTTGTGAAAGGAACATCATGTCAAGATGCTGTCGAGTGCAGTGGTTGCTCTTTCCCGACCTGTACTCGTACTCGTACCGGTACTCGTATACCGGTATTGTCGATCACGGCAGGAGCGCGAGGGCGTACCTGCTTGAAGTCGTTTCCCCCCCCCTCCTTCCCCCCCCGGGCCCGCCTTACCCCATCGCAGCTGCCGATCGGAGAAGTCCGGAGTTTTGCGGTCTGCGATCCCCGGTGCTTGCCCAGGTTTCCGCTACCTCAAGCCATCCCAAGCATCGGGTACTTCTCCCGCAATTTCGCCTAGCAAAGGGACTTTTCCTGCAGAGGCTACTTTGTAACGATGACATGGAACCTCGAATCCGGTTCGACTCGGTGAAAGCAAGACGACGTCATCAGCCCCTCGGAAGCACCCGAGCCTCCCCCCGCCTGTTCCCACTGCAACTTCATTTAGTAGCCTCCAGTCCCGATCACTACGAGTACTAACTCGTACTACCGGTGCTAACAAAAGTCCCCGCGCGGTCTTCGACATTCACTGCTCTCTTACCGGTACTACTAGCATCTTGTCCTCGTACTCCACGTACTGGTACTACCTGTAGATACCTCTACGAGTATGTACTACTACTAACTTCCGTAGGTCCCCGAAGGATCAATCCCCACGACGTCTCGAAGGGGAAGCTGGACGTGAGACGCAGGCCCCTTGCATCAATGTCTCGCTGGACCTGCATGCAGGTAGGTCATGGGATCGTCGACCGCGACCGCGAGCATAATCGATCAAGCTCGACCTTGTACGACTCGAGAAATGCGAGTTACCACCATTCCTTTCCGTACGAGTACGTACGAGTACGAGCACAGGTAGTATCCCGCGATCGATCATGAACCCTGCGCTTGTGCCGACCTCGTCTTCTTCTCCACACCCGATCGACGCACTGATCATCCGCCGTGCCGCATGGATCGCCAGACGGATAGGGTTCCCGGCGACGGTGGCTGCAGTCATACCACTAGCCTGCGCCAGCGGCAGATCAAGGCCTCCTCCGCCCTCTCGAGATCCTGAATAGGGGTGACCGCATCGCGTGGACGTGGACGTGGACGTGGACGTGGACGCGGGCAACAAGTCAGTATATACCTATACACGGATCGGCCTCGAGGTCGCAGGCCCACGAGAGATGCGAGAATGCTTTCCAAAAAACACTGGCTGCGTCTTGCGGGACGGCCCGTCCCCGCGCGGTGGTCGTCCGGGCTGAGTATCCGGCGCGGCCCTTCACAGGTAATAATTGCAGCATCGTTCTCATGATGATGACAAGACGATGATGATGATGATGATGATGATGCTTCGGATGCTAACGCCTCAGACAGCCGCCGCTCCTGCGCTGCACGATCCCAGAGCACTTCGCCTCCGTCGTGGCCGCGCACGGCGACCGCCCGGCCGTCATCGCGCGCGCGCCCCCCACCGCCCCCGCCGAGGAGACCCTCACCTACGCCGCGCTCGACCTCGCCTCGAACCGCCTCGCGCGCTCCCTCGCCTCCCTCGGCGTGCGCAAGGGCCACCGCGTCGCCGTCTCCCTCGGCAACTGCGCCGAGTTCGCGTCCCTCACGTACGCGCTCTACAAGCTCGGCGCCGTCCTCGTGCCCCTGAACCCGACCTTCAACGCGGACCAGCTCGCCGCCGCCCTGCGCCACCTCGGCGCGCAGCTGCTCATCATCGGCGCCGTCACCGACCTCGCGTACAAGCCCGGCCGCGGGAGGAGCAACGAGCCCCTGCTGCGGCAGGTCGTCGGGGACGTGCGCGCCCCGGATCCCGCGGGCACGGGGCTCCAGAGCGAGCGCGTGCCCTGCCTGCGGGCCGTCGTCGTCGTGGACAACCGCGCCGCGCACCCCGGCGCCGCGGGGGGCTTCGACCTCGCCGCCGCCACGGCCCTGACGCCCTACGCGGACCTGCTCGGGGCCAGCTCCGACCGCCCCGTCGCGCCCGACGAGCCGCTCGACCCGTCCGACACCATCAACATCCAGTTCACGTCCGGCACGACGTCGGCGCCCAAGGCCGCCATGCTCAGCCACGCGTCGATCCTCAACAACGGCCGCCTCGTCGCCGACCGGCTCGGCCTCGGCCCCGCCGACCGCGTCGTCGTGCCCCCGCCGCTATTCCACTGCTTCGGCTCCGTGCTCGGGTACATGGCGACCGCGACGACGGGCGCGGCGCTGCTCCTCCCCAGCCCGGCGTTCGACCCGCACGCCGCGCTGCGCATGTGCGCCGAGCACGAGGCCACGGCGCTGTACGGCGTGACCACCATGTTCATCGCGATGCTCGACGCGCTGGAGGGCCGTGATGGCGGCAGCAACAGCAGCAGCAGCAGCAGCAGCAGCAGCAGTCACACGAGTAGACCAGGGCCAGGGGAAAGGCAGAGGGAAGGGTCGTCGCAAGCGCTGCGCACGCCGCGCCACCTCACCAAGGGCATCGTCGCGGGGAGCTCGGTGCCCGAGGCGCTGATGGGCCGCATCACCGCGGGCCTCGGCATCCGCGACCTCGCCATCTGCTACGGCATGACGGAGACGGCGCCCGTGAGCGTCATGACGCGCGCGTCCGACCCGCCGGCCGCCCGCTGCGCGACCGTCGGCACGCCCATGCCCCACACGGCCGTCAAGATCGTGTCCCCCGCGGGGGACGTCGTGCCGCTGGGCGAGCGGGGCGAGCTCGCGGTCCGCGGATACCTCGTGATGAAGGGCTACTTCAACGACCCGGCGCGCACGGCGGAGGTGCTGATCCCCGACCGCGACAGTGCCCGTGACCCCGACGGCGCCCGTGGGCCCGCCGACGGGAGCGCAGGATCCGACGGAGGGTTCGACGGCCCCTGGATGCTCTCCGGCGACGAGGCGCAGATGGACGAGCGCGGCTTCGTCCGCGTCACGGGCCGCATCAAGGAGCTCATCATCCGCGCCGGCGAGAACATCCACCCGCACGAGGTGGAGGCGTGCATCGCGCGCATCCCCGGCGTAAGGGACGTCGCCGTCTGCGGCGTCCCGGACGCGCGGCTCGGCGAGGCGGTCGCCGCGTTTGTCGTGCTGCGCGAGGGCGCTACATGTAGTGGGCGCGTCTCCAGGGCCGCGGTGAGGGCGCACGTCGCGGAGCGGCTGTCGGGCCACCTGGTGCCCAAGTACGTCTTCTGGGTGGACGAGCACCCCAAGACGGCGAGCGGGAAGATCATGAAGTTCAGGCTGAGGGAGATGGTGGCGGATAGGCTGGAGGAGGGGCTGTGATGGGTTCTTCCGTCCTGCATTCTTGACGGGAGCACAGACTTCTCCGCATCCTGCATCCAGCCTCTTTGCTTTTTTTTTTTTTGGCCCCCTTTTCTTCATCAAGTTACTCCGTAGTAAGATCCATACGACCTTCTTATCTCTTTTTGAGTTTGGAGACTTGTGAATCCGAGTCTTCAGACCATCAGTGTGTCTGAGTCTTCTTTTTCTCCATGACCGGCGTATGAATTACATGCTCCGTATATACCAGTCGCCCCCGCCCCCCACGCCGGTGATCCGCCCATTTACCACCCCAATGAATCTCACAATGACCCCAGAACCCTCCCTGCCTGTAATTACCCCGACGCCATGAAGCCAAATCCATCCATACCTCGTACTCCGCATCCATAACTCCGAGTACCTAAGTCCCTGCTCCGTATTAAGCCCTCGATCCGAGCCGGGGATCTCCACGTGTCCGTGTACGCCATTACCTCCGCATGATACTCCGTTACTCCTCCGTACATGATCCGACGATGTGCCCTCAAGAACAAACAAGAACAACCAGACAGATGAGTATCAGACAGAATCGAGATCGAGATCAAACAACCGGTAAATCCGTCGGAGGCGCCGCTTCTTCGTTCCTCCCGTTTCTTTGTTCCACCTGTTCGCTTTCTTTCCGATATCCTTTCCTTTCCTTTCCTTTCCTTTCTTTCCGTTGTCCTTTTGTTACCGTTTTTTTTTCCCTTTTCTCCAAATCTTTTCTCTAAATCTGGTATGTTCAGGGGAGTACTGTGAACGCCTCCCAGCGCAGAAGTCGGCGTGAGGCAACCTCCACAATCGTGACGATGCAGGTCCCGAGGACCCTATTATGAAACAAAACATTACCGGATGCTCCCCCAACGCCGACCGACATCATGTGGAAAACCGCATCTTCAAAAAGATCTGGGATGAAACATACACATGGAGAACAGAACAGAGCAGAGCAGAGCAGATCAAGAGAAAAAGAAGATAAAATCAAAAATGGGAGTCGCCTCAGTCGACGGTCTTGTCGCACCCGATCCTACCGAGGAGCTCCTTGCGGTCGCTGTGGCCCGGCAGGCTCACGCTTGACGTCGCCGCCTGGCGCCTGAACCCCGTGCGGCGCTCCCAGGTATGAAAATCGATTGCCTCGACGCCGACCTCCCTCTCGAGCGGCGCGGCGGCAACAGCAGCAGCAGCCTTCTCGAAGAAGAAGCCCGCGGCGGCATCAACATCGGCGGCGGCGGCGGCGGTGCTGTCGTTCTCCTCCGCGTCCGGGACGACGTCCTCCTCGTCGTCATCGGCCTCGTCGTCGCTGCGGGAGTCCTCGGCGCCCTGGCCGCGGAGGACCTGGACGGCGACGCGGATGATCATGGTGAACCAGATGACGGTGATGCCCTGGAGGAGGAGGAGCGGGGTGAGGAAGGCCCACTTGACGGTGTCGTTCCAGCAGACGCGGCCGGCGGAGTCGAAGTAGGGCTCGAGGAGGTAGGTCCAGCCGGTCGGGGCCTCGAGGGGCCCGACGAGCGCGCTAGCGGGGCCGGTGTAGCAGCCGTAGCGGACGACCTCGGCGCTGTGGCTGTAGATGGACCAGCAGACCATGAGGTAGATGACGTGGCGGGCGGCGAACCAGGAGACCATGAAGAGGCCGAAGGCGATATCGCAGAGGGTCTTGTAGCCGCAGTACTTAAGGCATTTCGCGACCTAAGGGGGAGGGGGGAGAGATTGTCAGAGGAGATTCTTGCATGAGTGCTCGAGAGGGTATCATGGATCATATTTCGAGCTCGAAGCGGTAGTTGAGAGGAGGGGCTACGAAAGGGGGTTGTCAAGACTCACAGGCAAAAACAGGTCGACCACATCCATGATGACGAGGACGAAGCTCCCGACGCGAGTCTGATGGTAGCAGTAGCAGGACGAGATGAGGGCGGTGGTGATGATGTGGTGGCAGAACATCTGCCAGTGGTCCTTGCGGCGCTCCTCGATGTTGATGACGATGATCTGCTGGAGCCAGAAGGCCCATTGCGCGAGGATGTAGAGCTTCATGAGCCCCCCGATCTCGCGGATGGGCCAGTCGGTCCAGAGCTCCCTGAGGTTGAGGAAGAATGGCGAGTTGCGGTAGATGTACATGCCAAGGGGCCAGAAGACAAGGTAGTATATCAGGAGCCATGCCTGCTCGCTGAACCTCGTTAGGTCCTTCCTCTTGGTGATTCCCTGGAGCTTGGCGAAGGGCGCGAGGACGTATTCCATGGTGCCGGCGCGCAGGCCCGTGAAGAGGATGATGAAGAAGGTTATGAGGTAGGCGTCGTCGAAGCCGGAGGCGTATCTGTCGGTGGCCGGGTTGTGGTAGGACAGGCGGAAGAAGTTTTCCGTGTACGGCCTCGCGCGGGGGATGAGATAATGGGCCAGGACCATGAGGGTGATGAGATTCACAGAGAGGCCTATTTTGGAGCAGACGCAAATGGCATTAGCATGGGTGGGCAAAGGTCACTCATAGCGCGATATTGGTTGTCTTGGGAAGGGAAGGGGAGAAGAGGGGGGGGGAAAGGACTCGGGGGCGTGGTGGATATGCATACCAACTTGGTTCTCAACAAACCAGGAGGCGAGATGCGTCCAGGTGCTATCCTCCCTCCTCTTGAGGCGGCGGACGAGGACGACATTTCCGGAGGCGCGCTGCATGTAGAAGGGCCCGTTGAGGTTTGTGTTCTTCTGGTGCTGGCGGTGCTTCTGGGCGGCGGCCTTGGCCGAGTCGAAGAGGTCTGGAGAGTCGTCCAGGGGCGGGACATTGGTCCCTTCCAGATCGCCCATGATGGCGCCGGGGGCAACGACGAGGGGCAACGCTCGTCGAGTGGTATCTGAACAGAGCGAGCCGTGTCCTTCTCTCGAACCTGGGAATGGAGAGGGTAGCGGAGAGGTGTTGGCAGCTTAAGCGCAGCAGCAAGCCGTCGAATCTGGCTCTGGCTCTGGCTCTGGATCTGGATCTGGATATCAAGATCTGCCAGTGGGACAAGGACGAGTATCTGCTTGCGACGGACGATTGAGGCTTGGGGGGCGGAGAGAAGAGGGCGAAGAAGACGTCTCGAATCTGACTTTTGTGCGTTCTCGTCCTCTCCACCGAAGCCCAGGATGTCGAAGGTGGGTGAATGCGGGAGGACCCTCTTTTGGTGGCCAGGATTGCCTCTGCCGGGGTTTGTTCTTTAATTCTTTTTTATTTCTTTTTAGGCTTGAAATCTTGAATTTTCTGTCACCTCCCAAACCAATGATTCGGAGTCAAGGATGATGGAGACAGAGAGAGAGAGAGAGAGAGAGAGAGAGAGAGAGAGAGAGAGAGAGATGGCCACGAGGTCATCCGTAAGCTGCAGATACCGTAGCTGCCAAGAAGCTGCCAGGAAGCTGACGAGAGGTGGGCGAGGAGGTAGAGGAAGCCGAGGACTGGAAGCAAAGAGCTGACACCGCGCGAGATGAAGCAATTGCGGAGAGAAGGCAATGGTGAGGGGGGAAGAGGAGGAGGAGGAGGAGGAAGAGGAGATGAAGGGGAAGAGGAAGAGGAAGACAGCAAACAAGGAAAAAGAAGAATAGAAACGGTAGATTAGATTGATTGATGGATTGATTGATCAATCCAATGAATTGGGAAGCGGAAAGCTACTACTGTACTCGTAAGTAGTAGTAGTAGTAGTAATAGGAAGAAGAGCAGTGGTAACAGGTTTCAAAAAGTCCGTTGACAAGCGGCTCTGGGGACGGCAGGTGGCAGATCTTGGCAGCAACCCATTGATGGATTGCTTGCTTGGATTGATGGGTTCGCCTCAACGGATCAATTGAGGCTGCTTTCCTCCCCCCCCTCCTCCTTTTCCATTTCCCCCTCCTTGGCAATTTATCGACAACTGTAGAAAGCGCCATGATGTGATGGTTCGGGGGGGGAGGCGGGAGGGGGGAGGGGGAAGAGGAGAGAGGAGCAAAGACCAAAAGGCGTTCTAAGGTCGAGATGGTGGACTTGATGGCGATCCATTGATCCATCCATCCATGAATCAATCAATCAATGGACTCACGATAAGACTCGAGTGCGAGGAGGATACGTTATGCCTTTTGGGGAAGTAGTTGATGTATCCATTGATTCATCCACCAATTAAACCCGAGTCCCTCCGATTTACAGGTCGTTCTACGGAGTACATGTAGTAGGTACCGGTCAGGTATCTGTCATGCTGCCGTTGTTCAAGTTGCTATAGTCTACTCCGTATATCTGTGAAACCTAATCTATCTCAATAGATTGATGTATCGAGGATTCAATCTATTAATCTATCAATCTCGATTCATGTCCATTGCGAGTCAAGAGTTTCATAAGGCAGTAGTAGTACTCCGTACTATATCGTGGTGCGAGCACAGCCCTGAGGTAGTACTAATTGACCCATAGACCGCAAGGCGGTGAGACAACATACGTGATATCACGCCCAAGGCGCATCAATGCAGGGTAGGCGATCTACTCTGTACATATGTACTCCGTACTTAGCGGTAGTACTCCGTACTACTGCAGCCTCTTGCTCTAGTAGTACTAAGCCGAAACGGGATCCATAAACAATGGCCGCCCCTGATTGGCGCAAATGAGCACAATGGATGCTGGAATATTGCCCCATTGCATACTGTCCAGATCATCTCGCGCGACGCTGATTGGCCGCCTTTCCAACCCCCGCCATACTTTCGCCATGAGCGGCGCATGTCGAGCCGTTGATCTCAGCATTGCAACAGCAAGTTTGGACACCTTGAGGCCTTCGAAGTGGGCCATGGGGATTGCCGTGATCGTACTCGCAGACAAGCTTAAACTGGCCATGTACATAAGACAGCTTCAAGTGGCCATTTCCATACATTCCAGGCCCTGCTGCCACCGATATGGGCTGTGAGGTCCAAGGGGACCAAGAGCATCAATACATCAATCAATGGGTCTCAGGGCTGATCACAGGGGGCTGTCGACTCTCGGTTGGGAAAGGTTAATCCAATTGATACCTCCTCCTCCTCATCCTCCTCTTCATCATCATCATCATTATCACCGGCCAGCAACTTAAAAGATATTGTATGCTCGAGTTTCAGGGCCCATCAATGCTGATCTAATCTTGATTCACGCAGGAACCACCCCGGCAGAACACCACCCTTTACCGAACCTGTGCGTCACATCCCCCCTCCGCTCGCATCATCCCGCTGCCTCTCCCCGCCCATTTCATCTTCACCATATCCTGAACAACTCCTGACCAGCTTTGATCCCCTCTTGATCTCATGGCCGCACTCGTACCTGCTGCTCTCCCTCCTCTCACTTCCCCCCCTCCACACGCTTACAAAGCAATCCCCTCTTGATCTTAATGTGGCTCAGCCTCAGCCTCAGCCTCAGCCTCAGCCTCAGCCTCAGCCTCAGCCTGCCCCGCTGACTAACCCGCCAATTCCGATCCCTTCCATTCCCTCCCCATGATTTCATTCGTCGCCACACCCAAAGAGCCTCCCCCATGACCTGCAGCGCCGTCCGCGTCATCCGCGAACCATCATCACTTCACCTCGTCGTCCCTAAAAACAGCTCGACTTTGAAGCTTCTCTCACAGCACCACACACGCGGCGCAACCAGCCTCCACGATCGAGAGCTTCCCATCCAGCGCTCCTCAAAGTCCACCGCCGCGCCATACTACCTACCTACCCCCACTACTAAGGTACTAACCCACCTACTCCGTACATACGAGTACTATTCAGCTCTTCACCATGGCGGCAAACGCAAAGTACCAGCCCGCCCCCCAGCACGAGCCCCTCGACGACCACACATACCGGCACACCACCGCGCCGCCCGCATACGGCAGCGCAGAGTCCTCCTCCGCGCAGGATGAGGCCGCCCTCTTCGGCGCCCCGCGCAACAGCGAGGACAACATCCCCGACGACTTCAAGGTGCGCTCCCTCCCCATACAGAGTATCGTCGTCTTCCCAGCTAGTACTCCGTACGGAGCACTCCGTACTGCTCTTCATCACCACTGCAGCAAGCACTCCGTCTTCGTCCGAGAGCCAATGCTGACCCATCGCAGTTCGGCGGCTCCGTCGCCGAGGCTACCGTCGAGATCCGCAACCTCTTCGTCCGCAAGGTCTACACCATCCTCTCCGTCCAGCTCATCGCAACCGCAGCCGTCAGCTCCCTCAGCTTCTTCAGCAGCTCCTACAAGTCCTGGATCCAAGCCCACCCCGGCGTCGTCTGGATCTCTGTACGTCCTTCCTTCCCCCCCAAACAGTCCTCCTTTTGGTCCTCATCCGATCACAACGTACAGCACCCGCTAACCCCCCCCTCCAGCTCATAGGCTCCGTCCTCTTCATGTTCCTCACCTACTGGAAACGCAAGTCCTACCCCACAAACCTCCTCTTCCTATCCCTCTTCACCCTCGCAGAGGCATACACAATCTCCGTCATCGTATCCTTCTACAGCACCGCCATCGTCCTCAACGCGACCGTCATAACCGCCGCCATATTCGTCTTCCTCACCGCCTTCGCGTCCCAGTCCAAGTACGACTTCACTTCTTGGATGCCCTACCTCTTCGGCGCCCTCTGGGGACTCCTCGTCTTCGGCCTCGTCGCCGCCTTCTTCCCGTACAACTCCACCGCCGAGCTCGTCTACGGCGGGTTCGCGGCACTTATCTTCAGCGGATACGTCCTCGTCGACACCCAGCTCGTCCTGAGGAAGCACCACATCGAGGAGGAGATCGCCGCCTCCATCAGCCTCTACCTCGACATCATCAACTTGTTCCTCGCGATCCTGCGGATCCTCAACAGCCAGTCCGACTGAGCGCGGGGATCAATGTAGGCCTGAATCAGTGTCTTCCACATTTCCCCCCTTTCCCCCCCTTGTCCCCCTTGCCCCCCCCTTTTTGCCCCTCTTCGCGCGTGTTTGGCATCATTGGACCTTGGTGGTTATGCTCTTTTTTTTCTCCCTACCTCTCCTTCTTTCGTCTTTCCCTCTTCGTGAAGCCGTCTTGAGAAGAGGGATCCTTTGACCCTTCCGCAGCCGTGTAATTATAGGAGACAGCAGGCCCAAGTTTGTACGTATGGTTGGCCTCTTGACACACCCACCCTTCATGGTGCGGCGCACTTTGCTTTGGCTTTTACTTATTCTTATAATCAAGCGGTTGCAACTTATTGCACGAGAAGGCAAACACGGAAACTACAGAAAGATCGGCAAGGTCAAGGTGAAAGCGAAGTAGTAGTCAGTCCTGAAGATTTGAATTGCCAAATGTCCTGAAAGTCTCCCTTTCTAAATAAAGCGACGTCACCTCAGTCTACATTCTCAATGGTCGGAACGCATTCGATTTTGTCACTTCGGCCCAGGTCAACAACGGTAACGATTAGAAAAGTCTTAAATTTGATATCTGCATTATAAGTCCACTACAGCAGCCGGAAAAATGAAGGACTGCGAAATAAGGGGAGAAGACGGCCACAAAAGCAGCAGCCATCCAGCGCTCAGGGGAGGGTGCAAAGGGTACAGAGAGAAACGCATGCCAGTCTGCAACGACTCCGGCTTTCAACAGCTGGCCATCTCAGACTGCTCACGCCATCCACTTTTCCCTCCCCCTCACACCACGTCGTTTTCAATGACTGCACGCCGTTGTTGCTGCCCATCCGCGAGACCAATACTCTCAAAGCACGTCTCGCCAAATGGCAGCCAACGACTTCAACCCCGTCATAGTCCCATGACAACACTCCCGTCTAGCTTCTACCGTCGTCTCCGTGGGAGGCCAGCTGTGTGATGGGCTGCGCAAGTACACCCAGGGTAATAGCAAATTAATTCGATTATGTAGTAGGCGGGGGATATCTTGAATCCTCGTTCTCACCGAACAGAGACCCATTTGTAAGCTCAGGTGATCTAGGCGTCGTCGTCGTCGCCCTCATTGGGCCCTGGTGTGTCCCGGTTCATGCGAGCCTCAATCTCGCGGAGCTGTGACTCGCGTGCCAACAGCTCCTGTCGCTTCTCGTTGATCTCACGCTGAACCTTGAGCTCTATCTCGCGAAGCTTCTCCTCGTCCCGTCGTAGCTTCTCTTCCTTGAGGCGTACAGACTGGTTCGCAAGGTCCTCAGGGTTCATTGAGGACTCCATGCTTCCGCTAGAATAGGTCAATATCACTCGATTTCTGGTCGGACGGGGGACATGGTTCTTCGACTTACCCATGGTTGTTGCCATCGACGCTCTTGGAGAGCTTCTCGGTACGGTAGTTTTCATACAAGAAGTCGTGGGTGATTTCCTTCAGGTCGGCCAGGTGGCTGTGGAGGAGGGCCAATCGAATGGCCAGGAAATCGGAGTGGCGAGGGTTCTCGACCTCAACGACACCCCAAGGGTACTGACGAGCACGCGTCTTGCGGCCGCCAATGTCGAGGATGTCCTCTGAGCCAACAATGGCAAAAGGCATGAGGCCCCTCAGCTCAGCGTTCTCCTCAACGGTGTCTTCGTCGTCCTCCTCGATGTCGTAGGGGAAGTTGTAGACGGGGATTCGGTAGTGCTCAATGTCCTCCATGACCAGCTTCTTGGACTCGGCAAGCTCGGTCGGGGTCAGGGTATCGGCTCGGCCAATGACGGGGATCACGTTGACACGCGGGGCAAGGCGTTTCATGAGTTCAATGTCGAGCTCACGGAGACTTCACCAATGCCTGTTAGCGAAAAGGGGTATCGCATGACTGGAGGGGGGAGGATGCTCACCCGTGACCTGTCGGAGTGATGAAGTAGAGCATGGCGTGGACTCTGTTGTCCCTGAAGCGTGGGTTACGCTTGATCCGAGACTCTTCGGCCAGGATGTCATCATATTGTCTCTCGAGGTACCCGACGATCTCTGAGAAGCTGTTTTTTTTTTTGCCGAGTTAGCGCGCTGCGGAAGCCATTGTTGGCAAGCGATGAGGAGCGGCATACCTGGCTTCGTTGTCGATCTGGTCGCCGAATCCGGGAGTGTCGACAATGGTCAAGGAGATGCGAGTGCCCTCCTCGTCGAGGTCAAGCTCTGTCCGGAGCATCAATATGAGTTCGCCTGCCCCTGAGATGCGATATCGATCGCTACATACCGACAGTGACGGGCTTGATCTTAACACCTTCTTCGATGTGAGCGTTGATGGCGTCGTCATCGTCCTTGTGGTCGAGAACGCTCTTGCCGCACAGTGTGTTGACGAAAGTGGTCCGACCTGTTATTGAGAAATGAGCTTGGCTCCCCTGGCTGCGAGGACCGGGTCCCTCTCGAGAGTATCGATGCAATTGAATCGTGTCGGGACGACGTACCAGTTCCAGAGGCGCCACAGACCATGAGGCAGAACTGGATGCCCTTCTTGACGTTCTTCTTCCGACGAATCATCTTCTAAACGCGAGTCGACCCCCCCGATTAGCCATGTCTCCTATTTCGAGGGGAAAACAAACAGGGCAAAAGCGCAAAACTGGATTACTCGACGAGACGCGGTGTCACGAAAGGTGTCCCTTGTAGCGGAGGCGGACATGATGGGCAACAATGGATAGACAAAATTCCTAGCAAAAAGAGGGCGGAGGGAGGGGATGCTGTAGAGGGCTGTGGAGGGCTGCAGAGGGCTGTAGAGATTGATGCAGAGGAAGGGGAAGAAGGGAAGAAGGGAAGAGGAGAGTCGGTTTACCGAGCGCGAAGCGGAGTAGTTAAGGCGGCAACCTGAAAGAAGAAACAATCGAGACACGCACAGGCAGAGAGGTAACGGAGACCAGGGGATGCGCGAGAATGCTTAAGGGGAAGAGAGGTGTCGTCGCATGGACAGGATCTCGTTGGCGTGTTGGCGAGAGTAATTTCACGCCCGGGTGGTGGTAAACGATCTCAGGGGCGTTGGCCTGGGAGAGGAGAGGAAGAAGAGAGAGAGGGAGATGCAGAGGAGGAAGAGGAGAGTGGATTCGTGGAGGACGCGAGAGGACCCGGGGCGACTCGGCGACCTGGATCCATTCAATGGATGCCAATGAGCAGACCGCCCCTGCCATGCACCGCGCCAGGTACCTGCCCGCGCATAACAATGGGGGGGGAGTACCTGCCTCCTTAACGACGGATGTGCTAAACCTGCCGCTAGCTTCTTTTGGCCGCCCCTGGGGTCGCGCTTTCCCCGGCCCCCCCCCCTAGTACGACCTGTACTAAAGGTATGAGCCCGTGAACCATCCAGGTAGCGAATACCCGGGGCTACCTGGCCTTTGATGATCCCGAGGTGGAAGTTGCCATGGAACTTCAACTTCAAACCACTGCACTGCACCCAGTGGCTGTTGAAATGAATCGATCTAAGTCGTGCATGTTGAATATTCGGCATTTTTTGCAAAGCTTTCAAAGACTCGCACTTCGTTGCAGACATTCAACGCAATATGAGGCATCGATTTGCTCGCGAGCAGTCTGCCCCGGCGTGGTGACGAGACTGCCATCATGTCCTGGCAGTGGTCCACCAAGCACCCCTGGGGGCGATCCGCATCTCTCATTCACCCCCAATTGATGGCATTTGGGACTGCCACGGCAGTGCCCTGGCAAGACCTCAGCATTGAGATGAAGCTGAGAGGTACAAGTGGAGTCGCGAGTACCTGCGGCTGTTGGCGCGAAATCCGACCGGAGAAGTCGCGGTCCAAAAAGGGTAAAGCACATCAATCTGACGGCAATACTCCGGCAGCCCTTTTGGCCGAAGCAACACGCAGCCAGAAAGAGGTTGGCAGCGAGACTCCCGACATGTACTAAGGTTACCGGTAGTATCAATGATCGAAGGGCAATTGTCCTTTAGAACTTGAAGTCATCAAAAAGTACTCCGTACCAAGCATCAAGCATCAGGAGTGCACAATGCAGAGGGCCAGGTCAGGTTCTGATATCAGGCACATTCACTTCGAGCCTGCAGATGTCTCATGGATCGTATGTACACGCCAGCACCAACACGCGCAAGAGATGTTGGCCGGGCATCTGGAGCGACCAATCTGCATCTGCCGCTCGCTGCGCTCCGCAATTGATCTTCCCGGACGCCGAAGTATGGTGTGCTCCATCCGCGCCCATCAGGGGGTAGACGGAGAGAAGCAGGGTCGGATCTTGCAAGAGGAGGTAAGTGTAGACTTCTCAAGACCTGTACAAATCATCGTCCTCCCAGAGTCGAAAGTGATGCCATCATATGTTGAAGCCTCTGAATCGTGCCGTGGCTTGTGCGTGCAATGGGCACATTATGTGCATATCGTACGGAGTACTCCGTACATCTATGTATGCACAAGTAATGATTACATATGTGAGAGCACGTGCGGCCTTCCGCCTACCCTGCAGAGCAGACCGGCCAACCTCTATGTACCTATTGATGTATGAGATCTGGGCTTCCCTCGTATGACACTGTTGAGTCGCTGTGATAATACGGGTACAATACCGTCTCTGCAAACCAGACTGGACTGAACCTTTGACTGACGCTCTCATTCTTGATCACCTAAAATCCCGATATACATACTACTACTCCGTAGTACTCCGTCAGTAGTACCTGTCTGGTTGAAGGACTCAAGAGCTCTGTGAATCCATCATGAATTGAACTTGCCCGCCTCAGGTCACCGTTGCTCCGGGCCAACTGGGTCCGTGTAATACTATAGTGATAGCACTGTCCCGCACAGTGGAGATAAGATTAGACGATTACATAAGAGTCAACAAGCGATGGAAGGAGCACAGGAGCACCCGCCAAAAGAGGATTAGCGTCACCGATGCCCACCTGGCGCATGCCCACCTTCTTTAGCTTGATGGATCCATCCGTCACTGGCCAGTGACTCTCCCACGCGCATCAATCTGAATCGCCTCGACGACTCGACCCTCAAAACCTCGAAGAAAAGCGTTCCATGCCCTTCCGACCTCCCTTGGATCCCTCATGCTCCGCCGCCGGTGCTGAGAACGCTCCTCGCCTCTCCGTCATTGATCCTCCGATACCCGATATTCATACCGACGCCGACCTGATAGTCGATTCCCCGTTCCGCGCACTTCGTGACAGTTCGGGGTGACCAGTTTCACTACTACCTACCCAGAAGGTGTCGCTGCTCATATCCCGACGAAATTATGAAGACGCCTAGGTCATAGGAGGCGCCAGCTCGGGGAACAAGAGATTGAGACCGAGACCGAATACCTTCCATTCAGGCGCCTTACAGAGGAGGTACCCTTCCTCCTTCGCCCGCAAGTCGCTCGCCAAAGGCCCATCTTCTTCGCCCTCCGACCAAAGGACGACCTGTCCGAGAGTCGGTTCATCAGATCATATCGGGTCGACCGTCCACCGGAGTTCGTCTCAAGTGTGAATACGAGTACCAGTCCCCCGACAGGTGACCCCGGTCGTCGCCAACGACAAGTCACGACCAGGCGCAGCGGCTCAGCAGCGCCCAAGCTTGGGATCCGCCGGGTCACTGGTGGTTCGGTTCGGCTTCATCGCGGCAGGAATAGAGCGAAGCACGGTATTCGTCCCGAGTCTCGCATTATCTTATCCACCACCGGCTGCAGCCAGCGTTTCATTCCTCTCCCGGCATATCGTCCTGCAGCGAACAAGACACCAATAAGAGGAGGGAGAAGAATCTAGAGAGTCCCTCGGGGGGAAAATCGGCCTTCCCATCTAGAGTCTGGCTTCGTTCTCTCAAAACGACCCCCCCGTGCGCGACAGGACACCTCCCATATCCATCCATCCCTCACCATGAACGTGCGGCCGCCTCTAGAACCTTCAAATCCCACTTCAGTTCTCTCCGTCGCTTTCAACCATGACTCAAGCTGCTTTTCCGTGGGGTTAGAGTCTGGAATATGCAGTGAGTCTCCACGCCGACACTTGGGGGGATGCTCTTGGCTGACCAACACATCTCCATCTCACAGTCTTTCATACAAAGTCATGCTTGCTGAAAGCATCCAGAGGTCAGAACAAACGCCACATAGCTTCTGCATCGCGAGGCCTCAAGACTGACATCTAGTCCAGATTTCAACGCGGGCATCGGCCTCGTGCGGATGATGGGGACCACCAACTACCTCGCCCTCGTTGGCGGCGGCAAGTCCCCGAAATTTGCCATGAACAAGGTTCGTCCATCACAAGTGTGTCCCGCCCTGTCCTGCTTCCCCTGCTGACTGGAGCCACCAGGCCATTATATGGGATGATATGAAGGGCAAAGTTGCACTGGAAATCGGTGCCCTCAGCTCTATTCGCGGAGTCTTGCTTGGGAGGGAACGGATCGTGGTCGTGCTCCAGAACAGCGTGCGCGTCTACTCTTTCGCCAAGCCCCCTGAACTGCTTCACGTCTACGAGACGGCCGACAACTTTCTCGGCCTGTGCTGCATGTCCGGGAAAAAGCTCGCCTTCCCGGGCCGCACCGTTGGCCAGATCCAAGTCGTGGAGTTAGCGACGGGAAATGTCAGCATCATCCCGGCACACTCATCAGCACTCAAGGCGATCCAGCTCAGCCTCGACGGAGAGCTTCTCGCCAGCGCGAGCGAGACCGGAACGCTCATCAGAGTCTACTCGACCGGTAATTGCGCCAAGATTGCGGAGCTACGGCGTGGGATCGACCCAGCAACGATATTCTCCCTTGCCTTTTCGCCTTCCGGATCATTACTGGCCTGCACGTCCGACAAGGCCACGCTACACATATTCGACGTCCCTCACCCGCGTCGGCCCCCGCCTCACCGGAGCTCGCAAATAGGCGCCGCGGCAGGGAACGACGCAGAGCCCGGGAAATGGGGCATCCTCAGCAAGATCCCGCTCATGCCTCGCATGTTCTCCGACGTCTACTCCTTCGCGTCGATCCCCTTCGAGGCCGGAAACGAGGGCATGATCGGGGGCATCCCCTTCTCAGAAGGCACCGTCCTCGGGACGACGAGGCCGCCGAAAGGCGTGATTGGATGGCTGAGCGAGGACAGCCTCGCCGTGATCGGGGCCGGACAGGACGCTCGCTGGGAGAAATTTGTCATTGTCGACGGCGATGACGGCAAGCGGCATTGCGTGCGAGAGGGCTGGAAGCGCTATCTTGGGAATACATGAGAGAACCTCAGCGGGGCGAAATGTACAGGTTCTGGCGGGATATATGGCGTTTTCAGACTACGAGGTTCCAGACATTGTGCGTTTCTCATCACACCCCCTTTTCTCCTTCTTCTTCGTCAATTGTCCCTTTTCTTCCTCTTTTTTTTTCTTCTTCTCCAATTTGCGCGCAACCTTCCCTTTGTTTGTCTTCCTTTTTTTCTCTTGCTCTTTTCTCTTATCTTGATTTCCCCTGATAGAACGAGAGGATGGGGCTAGATTGGATTCCAAAGATCATATACGACGGAAGCAATTTTCGATAGCTAATTTTCATGGCGCCGGGGTGAGCGGCTTCTACTCCTTTGGCGCGATGGTCTCTCGTGACGCTCCCGTTCGCCTTCTTTTGCATCGCGGTCCCTCCGTCTCCTGTGCCGCTCGTCCCCCTCGGAATCGTCCCGGTCTCTTCGCCGCCTGGGCCTCTCTCCATCCCTGTGTCTTTCTCGCTCCCTCTCCTTATCTCTTTCGTCATGCCGTTCCCCTCTCGCCTCGCGTCTCCTCGACCGGTCACCAGCCTCCCTGTCGTCGTCGTCGGTGGCGGCGGGGGCGTCGTCTCTGTGTCTTCTGCGCCGATCCCTCGAGTCGTCCCTGTCTCTGCGCTTCTCGTCCCTCCGTGATCGCTCGCGCGAATCGTCCCGTCTCGACCTGTGATGCCCATGCCCATGCCCATGCCCATGCCCATGCCTACTCCTCTTCTCCCCCCTCTCCCCCCTCTCCGCCCTCCTCCTCGCATCCTCCAACTCCTTCTTCTTCTCCTCCACCAGATACCCCTTCATCGGATCATCCTCGTCATGGTCCCGAATCAAGAGCGCCAGCTCCCTCTCCTCGCGCAGCGCCGGCCTCCTGCTTCTCCTCCCCTTCCCCTTCCCCGCGCTCTCGTCCCCCGTATCCGAGGAACCGCCATCGCTGCTCTGCTCGTCGGCGGCGCGGCCCTCTTTGCGCCTCAGGTCCTCCCACCCGACCTTGAACTCGTCCGGGTCCTCGTCGTCCCTGGCCTTGTACCGCGCGTGGTCGACGCGCAGCAGCTTCCCGCCGATGTCTGCGCCGCCGAGGTTGTCGACGGCGAGGTCGGTGCTGCGCTGGTCCTCGTACTTGAGCCACCCGAAGCCCTTGGACTTGCCCGTCTCCTTGTCGCGGACAAGCTTGAGGAAGGTGGGCTCGCCGAACTGGGAGAAGAGGGTGATGACGTCGCCCTCGGAGAGTTCGTATGGGAGGCCGCCGAAGTAGATGAAGGCAGTGTCGCGGTAGTCGACGTGCCAGGACGCGTCGGGGGATCTGTGAGAGGGCGAGGGAGGGTCAGAACTTGGCACCTCACAGGTAATGCGAGGATATCAATTCCCATGGGATGGGGGATGGATCAATGGATGCGTGGGTTTTGGATACGTACATTCCGTTTTCGATTTCTCGCTTGTTGAGCGCCTGAATGGCGCGTATTTGATTCATTGTGTCGATGGGCTAGGGGTGATTAGTATACCTTGGCGTTCGCGAGGATGAGGCGGCTGTTATATCATGATCGTTGTGACGATGTCTATCTTAAAGCTGGGCTGGACGATTCGAGGTGGATGATACTCGAACTCTTATCGATTGGGAATCAATTGATTTGATGGATTGACCCAGATGGATCCACCGTTATCTGGAATCGTGCTGGGCCCCTACAATATTGTCTAGATCCGCGCTGGACAGCCTGTAACGGCGGCCCTTGTCGCTGGACGGGAGCGCCCTACAGGGGACTTTACCGCTGAAGGGAGCGCTGGAGCTCAATCAAAGGGGTTCGTGCGTGCGTGGGTGCAGCCAGCATCAACATCAAGTCCAGGGTAGGCCCCAGGCCCGGGTCAACTCGCGGACCGAGCATTGATCCCTGCCAGCGTTGCGACATGCTCGGATGGGCCCGCCTTCTCGGTCTGGCTGGTCAGTCCGAGCGATGATGGGACTTGGAAGTGGGAAGTTGGTGCTACTGCTTCCTGATCTCGGAGCAACCAGCTTCGAAGCTATCACCACCAGCCGCCGCCATTGCTGAGACACCTCCCGAGCCCGTCCGCCTCGAAGAATCTTGCTTGTCCCGAGTCCTCCTTTGTCGCCCTCAGCCCGAGCAAGATGCTGAAACAACGTCCCTAGAATCAAAAGCTCCCCTCGTCCCAACGACATCACCACGCCTCGTCACAGCCCTGGGCACGCGTGCCCCTCCAACGCCGACCGCCCCCCCCCCCTCCCAAACACCTATGACCGGAGCGACCGCAACGTCCGAGATCCTACCTTTTGTCTACCTGTCTTGACAGACGTGTGATTCAGAGTCATCAGTCCATCAACCATGAACAGGATATCAACGTACACATCCACCTCGGGGGATGCCGAGGGGCGCAATGGCGAGCAGAAGCGGAACCTATGGACCTCGATGCTGGAGTCGGTCGCCAGCGGCAAACGCTTGCCCGAGAAGAACCTCCTAGTGCTGGGTACGATTCGAGCCCCCGCGGCTCTATACTTCGTAAATGACCTGGGCGCCATCGGCTGACTTCTGATGCTCCTCCTCTTTCAGGCGGCACCCCCGAACTACAACGAGAGTTTCTAGACTCGCTCTCTGGGCCCGAAGCTCGACGCAACCTGGATCGTCACAGGGTGCCACCGATGGCGAACAACTATGCCCTAGGATATACCTATTACGACGTTTTAGACGCCGACCAAGACGGTATGCTGGAGTCTCTTGCCTATACACCCTACCCGTGGATCAATCCATTGGGGTAAGGGCGAGGACATGGGGGGCTGACGCAATACAGATACTCTTGCTCGGGTCTCTCTATACCTTCTATCTCATCCCTCTGGCGAGTTTGCCTCGCTGGTCGCTCCGCTCCTCACCCCCGAAACAACACCAAATACCGCCGTAGTGATCCTGCTGGACTGGTCACAGCCGCATCTATGGCTTCGCCAGATATGGGTCTGGATCCTTGTCTTCCAGGAAGTCCTGCGACACACCAGCATCGAGTCGAGGAGGGAGATGGAGGACGTCATGGATACCTGGAAAGAGAGGGGCAGAGGCGGTTCCGCCGTCAACTTGGACGGCACGCCGTCAGCAACAGCCACAGACACGAACGGGTCGCTACCCCTCGGGCCTGGAGAATGGACAGAGCCTCTCGGACTGCCTCTTTGCGTGGTCTGCCAGAATGTGAGACTGATCGAAACCTGACCCCCTATCGCTGCGAGACCTGGCGTTCACTAACCATCGCCAGGCCCAAAAAATCGACTTCCTCGAGAAGAGTAAAGGGTGGAAAGAGCCAGATTTTGACGCCGTCCTCCAGCATCTTCGAACCGTGCTTCTACGGCGTATGTGAAGCGACCAACTCCTCGACCGACCCCTTGATATCTTTGCTGACTCCGTCCAGATGGCGCCTCTTTAATCTATACCTCGCAGAATACTCCCTCGCAGCTCCCCGTCCTGATCCACTCGACCCTTGGCATCACTTCCCTCCTGAAACGCACACCCCTGAAACACAACGTTATCGACCGAGACAAGATCGTGGTGCCGTCCAACTGGGACTCGTGGGGCAAGATCCGCGTCCTGGGAGGCTCCTTCGACGCCGAGAAGGTCTCCGACTTCTGGAGCGAAGACATCAAGCTGCCGCTGGGCAAGACGCCCCCCGCGCTGGCGGAGCCCGAGGCCGAAGAGGAGTTCGACTTCCAGCAGAAGGATCCCGAGTCCGTGGACAGCGCCATCGCGCTCTACGAAGACTGGTGCAGGGACCCCAACAGCGGCGGCCTCGCGGTCGTCGAGAGCGCAATGGCCAGCGCCATGGGCGTGGCGGTGGACAGCGAGGACACGCAGGAGTTCCTGGAGAAGCAGCTCAAGCTCCTCGAGGCCTTCAAGGCAAAGGGACCCGAGAAGACCGTCGAGAACACGCTCAACGCCACGACGAGGAAGCCGGATGTCGTGGAGGAGAAGACGGTCAACGACCACATCGGTCCCGTGCAGTTCAACATGGGAGGCATCCAGGTCGATGCCGATGACATGCTGCAGCGGCTTAAGGTGGGTTCCCCCCCCATGACGGGATCCATCAACACACACTCTTTTCTTTTCTTCTTTCCCGGCTGTAATATTCTTCCGGGAGGTAGGCATTGTTGCTGACAAGGATCCAGGACCGCAACGCACACATCGTATCCGACCCGCCGTCGCCCCAGGAAGAGAGCTCCGTCGGCAACATGGCCAAGGACTTTGACAACGAGCAGCTGCAGAGCTTCTTCTCCGGGCTGATGAACAGGACGGCCCCCGCGACGGACAGCGCGCGCTCGTAGCCATTACTAGGACTCACCTCCACGCTGATGATCATGGCGTTCTTCTCCAAGAGGAAAGGCCGTACGGAATAATGAGACAAGAGACATGGATGAATCTAAAATCGATTGGCAGGCTTTGCATATGTAGTATTGACGGTTGTCTGTTGGAAGGAAAAAGGGGGTGGGGGGAAGGGGGGGAGGG
>NQYQ01000033.1:19760-55748 GCA_003055925.1 Escovopsis sp. Ae720 | reverse complement strand
CCTCCCCCCCCCACCCCCCCCCCCGGCCCTCCTGACCACCTCCGTCTCCGTCCTCCAACGCTCTGTCTTGGTGCTCCTTTCATCATCGTCATCGCTGCCGACCTCACGCCGACCGATTGAATGCATCTCTGCTGAATCAAGAGACCTTCGATGGCTGAACCAACGTATACCATATTCGTCAGGGTCCCTATCCCACGTGGATCATTCGTCGATCCGCCAGCTGTACGTTGACTCACCGCGGCAAGCTTGTCGACCATGACACCACATCCCCGTATCACCAGAGCTAACAAGGTTGTCGCCTGCAGGTCAGCTGGGATTCGGCAAAAGATGAAGCTCTGTGGAAGATCCTGTCCGGAGCCGCACAAAAGGAGATCGACTGTGAGATCCACTTTCCCCCCCGGATCCTCCTTGAGCCAGAAGCTAACATGGTCGACAGGGAATCATGTGTATGATGATGACGCCGAACCCTCACTCCCCGAGGATCTTGAGATGATGAGGATGTTCGCCTCGTGACATCCTTGGCTGACTGATTTTCTGCCAGGGCCGATCGCTTCGAAGTCCAAGTCGACTTCCTGGTACAGCAGGTGGCCTACCTCACCGAGCGGCATGCATCCCAGGTTCGAGCGCAGGTCCGAAAAGCCACGGCCGCCGCCAAGGGGTCCGCTGCCCCATCACCGATCCCGGGCTCCGACTCCACAGGCGTGGGCAATCTGCGGACAGCCTCGGCTCTGTCCTTTCGGAGAGACTCGCCGCGAACCGAGGGCCCTGCCGCGGGACTCCCCGGGGCCGCAGCAAACCTGGCCTCCCGTCCGCCCATATCGCGAAATGCGTCGGGAAACACCGCCGTACCCCGAGAGGCCGTCACGTCTTCCCTCAAGATGGGCAGCCGCCCGGCCGCCCGCGCCGTCGACGCGTCTAGGAGGAAGCGCCTGTCGTCGCTGCCCGTGACGTCCACGTCGCCGAGCCAGTCCCAGGTCATATCTCCCAGCAGGGCCGAGGCGGACGGCGTGGCGTCGCCCGAGCCCGCCGACAGCTCGTCCTCGTCCGACGACGACGACTCCAGCCCGGCGCAGTCCCGAATCATCAGGCGCCCGCCGCGGTTCCAGCAGCAGCAGGAGAACTACCCGCGGTACCAGGACGACGAGGACGAGGAGTCGGAGCCCGTGTTCCAGCGCTACGAGCCCGTCCAGCCCAGCAACGCGTCGTCTCACGACCTGACGTCCACGGTCAGGGGTAACCCGTCGGATGCGAGGAGGCGGAACAACACGAGGAATGCGGGGAGCAGCGAGGGCCGCGTGTCGCAGACGTCGGACTCGTCGGCGAGCTCGCAGCTCCTGCGGTCGCGGCACGAGAGGTTCCGCGAGCAGCAGGGCGCGGTGCCTCCCTCCCCGCGGCGCACGGCCGAGCTGGCTACCACCCGGGATACCGGTAGCGAGGGGACCCCGAGCATGGGCAGCAGCTATAGCGATCTCGACGGTATGTCTCTTCTCACCACCTGCTAGGGGACTTTTGTGCGATCATATCACACACCATGTCACGATATGGAGGCTCATAGACGTTTGCAGATACATCCGTGACGCAGTCGGCTTTGGAAGAGGCCATGGCGAGCCACATCAACCGAGGTGTCAGGAGTCGCTTTAGCATCAGCCAGGCATTCCGGAGCCACTACACCTCCAGCTCGAACCAGTGAGACTCGTCGAGATGGTAATTTTTGAAGCTGGGAACTTGAAGTTGCGGTGCGGGATGGGGCTGGGGTCGATGTTTCTCCTCTATTTCTTCTTTTTCTCTATTTGTTTTCTCTTCACCCCCATCTCTCTACCGATTTTCATAACTATACGGAGTATCTCTTTTATTCTTCGATTCATGTACCGGGTTATTAGGACTAGACTGCTTCACAGAGATGATGGTATTTGGGTCGGAGGACGTGCGTGAGGGAAAGAATTGCTCTTCTTTGATCTAGTATCCTGGTAGGAGCCTCGGTGGGATCACGCCATATCGATGACGCGCGGCACATTGATGCAATCACAGCCTGAGGCGGATAATGACGACGACGATGCGTCTTTCTTTCCATGTCTTTCCAGTGATCCGAGGAGCTTGAAGTGAATGACGTTTCGGACGCGCCCAGCCGGCGAGCAGACCGTCGAGCAGACCGTCGACAAGACCGTTGATAAAAGACGAACGAGGCCCCCAGGTCCTGATGGCCGTGAGGGAGTATTCACATCAACCTGTCGTACATGTAGTCTTTGGCGCACATCTGCCCCTGTGTTGGTGAGGCGGTGCTTGCCAGCGAAAACGTGATGAGTCCCTTCCCTGAGGCTTCAATCTCCGAGGCTCCCCTCGCCTTTTGGCTTCTGCCTGGTCTCTGCCTCTACCTACTGTTTTTTCCTTCTCCCCACCTCGTTCAGTTCGTCAAATTTCTTCTTCTTCACTTCTGATTCATCATCATCGTCATCATCATCTACTTCTTCTTCTTCTTCTCCTTCTTCTTCTTCTCTCCCCTCGGTATTGGATCTGGCACGCAGTATCTCTCCACCTCCCTCTCCCCCATCCGACGGGTTTGTTATTTTCCAAACCGCTGATGATCCCCCTCCCTCTCTCCGAACCCCCGCACGAAGAGACACTTCCAGTCGACTCCCTGAGAATAGGTTATCGCCGTCGTCGCCGCCAATATGTTCCGCCGACTCTGGTCAGGTCTCCCTCGGGACGTCTGCTTCCCAGCCGACCTCAAAGAACTAGGGTCCGTCGTCTCTCTTGTCTCCCTCTTGCCTGGAGAGAAAAAAAAAAAACCCGAATCTTGCGCTTGAGCAAAGGCACTGACCGTTGGACAGATACTTCGTCAACGACCAGGACGAGATTCGTTCGTGCGCCAACCCAGATCAATACTTCAGGTACTTCATCAACCGCAACGAGAGGATCAACAACTGCCAGCGCTTCGCCTTCGACCGCGCCGTTGAGCAGATCGTCCATGACCGCCTCGAGCACGAGGGCCTGAAAAAGGTCCGCATCCCCTTCGAGAAGCCCGCCGACGCACCCCACACCCCGATCTTCGTGAGCTGCGACCTCCCGCGGAAGTCCCGCGTCGTCGTCATCTTCGGCGAGTGCACCAAGGACCTCGGCATCCTGGCCGGCAGGGTCGTCACCGGTTCTGGCGGCATCGACGAGGGATCCATGGTCTCCGTCGTGCGCGCCCTGAGCAGGCAGGCTTGCTCGGGGTTCGACGACGAAGCCCCGGGGGTCGTCCTGGCAAACATGGGCCAGCTGTGGTGGTGGCCGCAGGGGAACCGCGCCATCACCGTGGGTGGCAGCATGGCGATCCCGCTCCCGAGCCTGGTGCACTTCGGGAGGAGGCACGTCCCCAAGCTGAATGATGTGCCGTGCAACGAGACGCCGGAGAGGCACGTCAGATACATCTTCAACGAGGTGCTGCACCTGCTCGTCAGCAAGAGGGCCGTGATTGACGTCGTGGCCATCGGGGACGCGTGCGAGATCGTGCAGAGGTTTTTCGACGATGCCCGCAACTGGACGATCTGGAAGAGCCAGCTCAACGCCATGGTCCTGATCGAGCCCGTGATGGATAGGGCTCTGCTGCAGAACGATGACTTCAAGTTGTTTCTGGCCAAGGTCAGTGACACAATTTGCCGAGAAGAAAAAAAGAGGCTCAAGGGATCAGACAGATATACTGACAGATGCACAGCGGACTCGCGGCTACATCGGCTCTCCTGAACCCATCAACACAGCGCTTGCTTCGCCGGGGGGGAATCCGTTCATGTACATCGCGGCCCTTGGGTGCCCGTGCTACTCGTCGTCCGAGAGGCAGCACCTTGAGTGCATCTTCATCAGGGCCAGAGCCCAAGCGCTCGAATGGCTGGAGGAGGTCGCCCACACCGAAAATTACGAGAATCCCATCGTCACGGTCACGCTGGCCCCCGAGGCCGAGACCATGAGCATGGATGCCTTGTGGGACAGTCTGCCCGAAACGGAGAAACCCCACATCGAGCTTGTCGAGCCCGAGGTCCTGAGAGAGAATGCCAGGCTCAGGATGGAGTGCCGGGAGCTCGGAAAGCCGGGGATGATATCGGTGCTGGACCTGGACCATGGAAGCTCCCACCCCTCGGACGACCAGGCAAGCGTCGGCCAGTCTCCCGAGCATCAAGTCCCATCGGACGGGTGTTCTGGTGGTCTGCGCTCCGTCTTCCAGGTGTCGATGGATGGGTCGGAAGCGTCCAGTGCGTCATAGGAACAGGAAATGGCAGGGCGGAGGACGGGGAACATGTGGACAAGGTAAAAAGCAAATGGGTCAGGCGTTATGAATTTGATGGTGGCAGAGCATGCGGAATGGCCTTGCATTCTCGTATGAATCGAGCCTTGAAACTACTATAGTCTGAAAAGGACTTGAGGGGGAATAATAATGATAATGTGATCACAGACCCCCATAAATACAACGTGGTATTGTCCGTTTCTCCTTTGGTGCGCGGCATCGGCTGAGTGTTTTCGAAACCAGATTTGGAAAAAAGGAAAAAAAAAATAAGAGGAAATGAACGTGAAGCTTCGGATCACGCCTTGAACAGGGAAACTAGCCCCGCGGAAGGGGCAGCGAGCTCTTCCGTCAACTCGCGCGTCCTCCGCAGCCGCTCCTGGACGACGGCCTCCTCGGCCGCCCATCTCCCCTCGGTCTCCTCCAGGCCGGACCAGAAGGAGAAGATGGTGGGTTTGGAGCCCGCCGTCTCGCGCTTCGCCTTCTCCAGCTCCTCCTGCTTCGCGAGCCTGCGGATCATGGTCGACCAGTTGTCGAGGCCTGTGGTGAGGCACTCCCTGCATGTCTGGCGCGAGGCCTTGTCGCCCCTGAATGGTGATAATGATGAGGAGGATGAGGAGGATGAGGATGAGGAGGAGGAGGAAGAAGAAGAAGATGAGGATGAGGGAGGAGACTGCTTCATGCTGCGCAGCTGCTCCTCGGACTGGTCGACGGCGTCGCGGGTCCATGCGAGCCCGTCGTTGAGGGAGCCCGTGGCGTAGAGGATCTCGCCGATGTAGAGGCTCAGGGAGGCTTCCTGGCAGCGCTCAAGGGGGTCCCTCCACGGCGGGAGAGTGCCGTCCGGCGGGGGAGGCGGGTACTCGGGCGGGGCGAAGAATTTGAGGGCCTGCTTGTACAGGGGGACGGAGGGCTGCTTTAATCGGGAGGTGCTGGAGAGCGGGGCGGATGCGGGGGGGTGGTCGGGGAGCGAGCGGCGGGCCTTGAGGAGGGAGAGGTAGATTGTGAGGGCGGAGGGGAGGTCTCCGCTGCGAGCCTTGAATGTGGCGATGGCAGTGAGGGCATCGAGCAGGTTGAGGGAGGGCGGGGCGGCGCGGTCCTTGAGGGCGAGTGTCTTGGGGTCGTACGGGAGGGGCGCGGCGGCGGCGGAGGAGGAGGAGGAGGAGGAGGAGGAGGAGGTTGAAGAGGCTTCGGCGAGGGCGAGGTTGTAGAGGGCCTCTGCGCCGGAGGGGTTCTGCTTGAACTCGAGGAAGGAGGCGTACTCGAGGGCGGCCTCGACGCGCTGGCGCTGCGCGAGGCCCTTTGTCGCGAGGATCTTGATGTACCAATTATCGGCGGACGGGTAGGCGGGCTCGCAGTCCTTCTCGGCCGGGGCGGAGGGGTTCCCGGGGGGCACGGGGGAGGGGCGCGGGTTGGAGGGCCCGACGACGAACTCGGGCGGGCAGACGATGTTGCGGGAGGTGTCGCGGAGCCAGCCGTCGACGTGCTCGGCGGCCTTTGCGGCGAGCATGATGGCCTCGAAGTAGCCGCGGCGCCAGGGCTCGGGGGCGGCGGAGATGTCGCAGGCGACGAACTCTGTGGGGACCTCGAGCTTGGGGTCTATGGCGTCGGAGAGCCTGAGGACCTTCCCTTTCCCACCACCACTTCCCCCGACTTCGGACTCCTCGAGCCGGATGACGACGCCGCGCGCGAGCTCGAGCGCCCGCGCCCAGTTGGCCTCGCCGTTCTTGGGGTCCGCGAGGCTGTTGGCGTCGCGAAGGTACTTGCGCGTCATGTACGCCCACTCGTGGGGCGTGGGGAAGTCCCGCTCGACGACCTCCTCGTTGACGAAGAAGACGATGACGACGACGCAGACGAGCGCGCCCCAGAGGGTGAGGGTGTAGCGCGCGACGAGGCGGGCCTCGTGCTTCCACCAGCGCCTGCGCTCCGAGGTGAAGCGGCGCACGAGCTGCGGGCCGGAAGACGAAGATGACGACGACGGCGACGACGACAACGACGACGGTGACGGTCTAGATGACTTCGGGACGGAGAGAAACGGGAGGATGGGCCGCGGCCGGCTGGTGGCGACGGGGCGGGCGTGGCGGGCGAGCAGGGCTCGCAGGCATTGCGGGGGCCTTTGGGCGATCCTGGGCGCCATGGCGAGTGCCGGCAGCTCCGGGCGGGGGGGCTTTGGGGTCGGATTGATTACTTGGGCATGCTTCTGCTGCGATGATGTGATTGCGGACGCGATCGCGACGCTGGGTCGAGGTTGAAGTTGACGTTGGGGTTGAAGTTGAGGCTCAAGGGGAAGCGAAGATGGCGAAAGAAGGAATTGCGAGACGCCGATCCTGATTACATAAGCGGGCGCGGAAAATATTGAAGCGACGAATCGATCACGATCTCGATGAAACACCTGAAAAAACAAAAGGGAACCCGATGCTGAAGATTCCAGTTGGTTTTCTTTGGGTTTCCCTTGGCGGAATGTGATTCGTCATGGCCTCTTTCTTGAAGGATACCCTCTCGAGTCCCCGATTCCAGCTGCTCGCCACGGCTGCTCTGTCTGGCGCAACGGCTGCGTCTCTCGTCCTGGGATATCAAGCCCTCCAGAGGGAAGAAAGACCCGCTGAGCTCAAGGGCTCGAGCGCAAGATCCTCCGAGTCGTCTCTGCTGCCGTCGTCGCTGTCCTCGTCGCCGTCGGGAGAGAGAGAGGTTCGTGATGCGTCCTGATGAACCCACGGATGAAAGACTCTCGACAAGCCGCTGACATGGGCTGCAGCTCAACGATGCCTCTCCCCTGCTTGACCCGGAGGATGCGAGGAACCAGGCCCTGGCGCGGCGCGCGCAGGCGGGCGACTTCGACGAGGAGCTGATCCTCGAGCAGCTCGCGCGCAACCAGGTGTTCCTGACGCCCGAGGGCCTGCAGAAGCTGCGGGACTCGTTCGTCATCGTCGTCGGGTGCGGCGGCGTGGGCTCGCACTGCGCGGCGGCGCTCGCGCGCTCGGGGGTGTCCAGGATCCGCCTCATCGACTTCGACCAGGTCACGCTCAGCTCGCTCAACCGGCACGCGGTCGCGACACTCGCCGACGTCGGCACGCCCAAGGTGCGGTGCCTGGAGAGGCGGCTCGCCGCCATCGCGCCGTGGGTCGCGTTCGACCTGCGCGCGCACAAGTTCGACGAGACCGTGGCGGAGGAGATGCTCGGCCCGTGGGGCGGCGGCGCCGGGGGCCGCGGCCCGGACTTCATCGTCGACGCCATCGACAACATCGACACCAAGGTGACGCTGCTGAAGCACTGCTACGACCACGGGCTGCCCGTCATCAGCGCCATGGGCGCGGGGTGCAAGGGCGACCCGACGCGCATCATCGTGGGGGACATCGGGGCCAGCACGGACGACGGCCTGTCGCGCGCGACGCGGCGGCGGCTCAAGCTGCTGGGCATCACGAGCGGGATCCCCGCGGTGTACTCGACGGAGAAGACGGGCGAGGGCAAGGCGGAGCTGCTGCCGCTGCCGGAGGAGGAGTTCCGGCGCGGCGCGGTGGGCGACCTGGGCGTCATGGCCAACTTCCGCGTGCGCATCCTTCCCGTGCTCGGCACGATGCCGGCCATCTTCGGGCTGACGGCGGCGAACCACGCCATCCTGCGCATCACGGGGTACCCGGTCGAGTACGTGCCGGCCAAGGGCCGCGAGCGCATGTACGAGAGCATCCTGACGTACGTGCAGAGCTCCGAGGAGAAGCTGGCGCGGCTCTTCGCGCCGGGCACCACGGGGCTCAAGATCCCGCTGACGGTCGGCGACTGCGCCTTCATGGCCGAGGAGCTGTTCCGCTCGCGGAGTGCCGTCAGCGGCATCCCGACGAAGCTCGTGCTGATCCGGTGGCGCAGGCCGCAGGACGGCGGCGAGGGCAGCATGCGCGTGATTGGCGCGGGGACGGAGAGCGAGCAGAAGTGCTCGACGGTGCGGCTGCGGGACCTGGTGTGTATGACAAAGGAGGAGGCGGCGAGGCACGAGAGGGAGGTCTTCAAGGCGGGCCGGCCTGTCGAGGAGCTGTACGACGAAGAGACGGTCCGGAGGGTGGAGGCCAAGATGGCCGAGGCGGCCAAGTACGAGGAGTACCAGTACAGGTGAAAGGGCCTCGACATCAATAACATTGATACATACGCCGCGGGGGAGGGGGGGGCACCGCCACGGCCCATCGACACGGCGTGGCCCTAAGGAAAAAAAAAAGGGGGGGGGAGAGGGGAAAAAAGGCATCCGGTCTTGGCATCAAGGCAACCAAGCAGCTGGCCACTGCATATGGCCTCATGACGCTCTCCACCGTCGGATGGAGCAGGCTTACGATACGACGACGACAACCCGTACATACAGATATGTACATGGACGTGCCGCAAGGCAACGACGCGTGGCCAAGTCATCATGCCTGACGCGGACGACCCGATGCCGACATGATGTTTGAGCATGGCGGACTCCACGTATGAAAGCCCCGATTGCTGGATGCATTGATGGCTCGCCAATCGGGCCTCACGGAGGTCTGGTATTTAGAAAGGCATACATAGACGGGCTCTCCGAGCAGTGCAGCTCCGAGGGAGGAGGAAGAAGACATTTTGCAGAAATTGATCTTGTGGTCGAATTTTGAACACTGTACATTGCTTCCAAGGGGCATTCTACGTCGTAATCGTCGTCACATCATATATACAGGCATCATATGAACAGTTTTGGCGGAGCAGATTCAAGCTGAGAGGAGCGAGGAGCAAGTGTGGCATCGGAGCTCAGTGGTCGATCTTGAGGGAGAAATCCACGTGAGGGACCCCCTGGTGTATCGAGCTCGTCGAGATGATGTCGACGTCTGAGAAGGTCATGGCAGTCAGCACGAAGCCAGTCTCGAGCATACCCGGACGACCAAGATAAGATGCATCAATGATCCATCTGATCCATCCGCATAGGGGACCAACTTACCGTTGCACACGTAGGCAGCCGCGTTGTCGGGCGTCACGCCGCCCGAGACCTCGACGAGGAAGTGCCTCTTTCCCGCCCACTTCGCCTTGAGGCTGCTCGCGGCCAGCCTGACGCCGTCGCCGGAGAAGTTGTCGAGCATGACGACGTCCGCGCCCGCGCCGATGGCCTCGTCGGCCTGCAGCTCGTCCTGGACCTCGACCTCGATCTTGATGCTGAAGCCTGCGACGGAGCGCGCGGCCCGCACGGCGTCGGCGATGCTGCCCCTCAGCCAGACGTGGTTGTCCTTGAGCATGACCATGGCGGAGAGGTCCATGCGGTGCGTGTCGGCGCCGCCGACGAGCATGGCGTACTTCTCGCACAGGCGGAAGCCGGGCGTCGTCTTGCGCGTGCCGGCGACGATGCCGCGGAACCCGGCGCGCTCGAGCGCCAGGCGCAGGTCCCTGCTGCGGGTCGCGATGCCGGAGCACCGCGCGAGGATGTTGAGCGCGACACGCTCGCCCTGGAGGATGCACCGGGCCGGGCCCGTGACGACGGCGACGGCGACGGTGCGCTGGCCGGGGGGGATCGGGATGCTCGCGCCCTCGGGGAAGAGCCACTCGACGGCGCAGGAGAGCTGGCGGAAGACTTCGGTGAAGAAGGGCACGCCGGCGAGGGTGCCGGGGGACTTGAGCAGCAGGCGGGCGGTGCTGGGGCCGGCGCCGACGACGAAGCCGCCGTAGTCAAACGAGGGGGCGTCTTCCTGCAGCCAGGACGTGATCTGGGCGGTCCAGCCGGGGGCGAGGAGGTTCTCAAGTTGATCGGACATGACGAGTGGTCGGGAGGGCGGCTAGGACCGTGTCTGGTGATATCGAAGCTGGGCAGGCTGCGTCACGGAGAATGGAGAAGTTGGACGATGATGAACAAGCTGGTGTTCAGTAAAGCCGACAATCATGGAAAGAAGGAGAAGATGATGATGATGAAGAAGAAGATGATGATGATGGAAGTTGACGATGCCGATGCCGGAAGCGAAGCCGAGCAGGGCTGATGATTATGTAATCGAGGGGTTGAATGCGGGGCATCTCGAGTTTCGAGGCTGAAGCTTCAATCGAATTGATCAATCGATTCGACCGACTTTGGAGCTTCGAGAAGAGACGGCGGAGGCTTGCAAGGCGTCAGGACCGTCGTGGTGCTCTCAGAGATCGGGAGGGAATGAGAAATTCGGGAGAAAGTATTGAGACCCAGACCCATTGATCCTCCAGTCCGACGCTCAACTGACGACCGCATGCAGATCCCACCACCATCCATTGATGGATCCAGCCCTGCATCGAGCTCCATCTGGATTCCACCTCTCGAGCTTGCTGCTTTGCTTTGCTCCCCCCGCGCGACTCCGCACCGCTGCATAATGGACGCCAAAAGCGCTAAAAGGAGGCCAGAGCTTCGCCTGTTCGCAGTAGCGCTGCCGCTTGTCGCCGGAGTCGCCCCCCAACAATTGACCCATCGCCCAACCTGTTCAAAGCCTTTTGTTCGGGCCTCCACTGTGAGCCTCCGGCATCCATCCATCGGACCATCTCCTCTCCGACAGAGATCCAGACGCTGACGCCGTCGTCACGAAAAGCAAGAGAATGCCACTGCCGCTGCTGCCGTCGCCCTCGCCGTCATTGTCGCCGCTTCATATTTGTTGATCAAGGACAGGCGGGGTGCTGCTATTACTGCTGCTGCTGCTCTCTCGCCCCTCTAACGATGATTGTCACCAACGGCCCGGGGTCGGACGAGACCGACTACTACGACCTCGGCGACTTCCACCGGCCCATCACCACATCCAGCCCCAAGGCCCAGACATGGTTCGACCGCGGCGTCGTCTGGTGCTTCGGCTTCAACCATGAGGAGGCCGCCAAGTGCTTCGAGCGCGCCATCCAGTGCGATCCGGACTGCGCAATGGCCTACTGGGGCCTCGCGTACGCCCTCGGCCCAAACTACAACAAGCCGTGGGACCTCTTCTCCGCCAGGGAGCGCGAGGCCGTCGCCCAGCGCACCCACGACGCCGTCTCCCAAGCGACTCGGTGCGCCGCCGACAAGGCCAGCGCCGTCGAGAGGGGCCTCGTCCACGCCCTCCGGTTCCGGTACCCGAGGGCCCACGCGCCCGACAAGGAGGACCGGCCGATCTGGAACGCCGAGTACGCCGACGCCATGCAGGCCGTGGCCGCCCAGTTCCCGGACGACCTCGACGTCGCCACGCTCTACGCCGACGCCATGATGAACCTCACGCCCTGGTCCCTCTGGGACATCCACACCGGCCGGCCCGCCGGCGGCGCCAGGACCCTCGAGACCCGGCGCGTCCTCGAGCACGCCATGGCCCTCGACGGCGGCGCCGCGCACCCGGGCCTCCTGCACCTGTACATCCACCTCATGGAGATGTCCAACGAGCCCGAGACGGCGCTGCCCGCCGCGGACCGGCTGCGCGGCCTCGTCCCGGACTCGGGCCACCTCAACCACATGCCGAGCCACATCGACATCCTCTGCGGCGACTACGCCCGCGCCGTCGTCGCCAACAGCGCCGCCGCCGCCGCCGACGACAAGTTCCTCGCCCGCGAGGGCGCCCTCAACTTCTACACCCTCTACCGCTCCCACGACTACCACTTCAAGCTCTACGCCGCCATGTTCGCCGGCCAGTCCGCCGTCGCCCTGCGCACCGTCCAGCAGCTCGAGGCCAGCTTCTCCGACGCCCTCCTGCGCATCGAGAACCCGCCCATGGCCGACTGGCTCGAGGCCTTCCTCTCCATGCGCGTCCACGTCCTCATCCGCTTCGGCCGCTGGGACGCCATCCTCGCCCTCCCGCTCCCCGCCGACCAGGACCTCTACTGCGTCACCACCGCCCTCACCCACTATGCCCGCGGCGTCGCCCACGCCGCCCAGGGCCGCGTCCCCGACGCCCGCCGCGAGCGCGCCCTCTTCGCCGCCGCCGTGCCCCGCGTCAAGCCCTCCCGCACCCTCTTCAACAACAAGTGCGTCGACATCCTCGGCGTCGCCGAGGCCATGCTCGACGGCGAGATCGAGTTCCGCGCCGGCCGCCACGAGGCCGCCTTCGCGCACCTGCGCGACTCCATCGCCCGCTACGACGGCCTGCCCTTCGAGGAGCCCTGGGGGTGGATGCAGCCCGTCCGCCACGCGTACGGCGCGCTGCTGCTCGACCGCGGCCGCGTCCACGAGGCGCTGGCCGTCTACGCCGCCGACCTCGGCATCGACGGCAGCCTGCCCAGGGTGCACCAGCACCCGAACAACGTATGGGCCCTGCACGGCTACCACGAGTGCCTCGTCAGGCTGGGCAGGGCCGACGAGGCGAGGGCCGTGGAGCCCAGGTTGAAGGCGGCCATGGATGTCGCCGACGTGCCCATTGCGTCGTCCTGTTTCTGTCGGTCGGGGAGTGCTAAGATGTGAGTGCCCCCCTGCCAACGCGGGTCATTGTATCGTTTCTCCTTTACTCTTTTTCCATTCATTTTCCTTCTTTCCCTCCTCCCTTTCTTTTTCATTCCCCTTTATCTTCCACCTTTCTCAATGATTTCCCCAACCGCTTCCCTCTCTCTCGTCCCCCCCCTCCTCTTTTCCTCTTTTCTCTCATTTTCTTTTCATCCTCCAACCTTTGGACTTCGCAATGGGCTTGAGCAAGGTGCCCGGTGTTGGGTGCCCGGTGTTGGACTTTTGATGACGTTTGGACAGGTGTCATGATGCTTAGCGACATGGGGCGTGAATATCAATGGATTGATCGATTTTTGATCACCTCAAACCTGATACATTGATGTATGCAGGTCCAGCAATTATACTGAACAGATTCCTTAATTGGATATACTACAACTATTGCCATTTTCTTCCATAAGATCAATGCAATTCTTCCACAGAATGCAGTCCCTCCATCACTGCAGTTTCATAAATGCAATTCTTCCATAAATGCAGTGCCGGCTATACATATTGATGACAAAAATAGGGAATCGAATCATTCGATCTCCTGAAATAGAAGCTTCAGAATCCCGTCAATCCCGGTCAGTGCCCCCCAACTCTTCATACCTGGGCAAGATCCAATTGTACTTTGATTCGAACCTCTCCATGATGGCCGGCACATTGAGCCGCATCGCCGCGTTGATCATGAAGTGCAGCATCCGCACCCCCAGCGCCGTACTCGGCCACAAGAACCCCTTCGATGCCAACGGCAGAGTCTGCGACTGCTGCACGTACGGCCTCATCGTCTTCTCGAACCCCCACAGCCCGGCAACCACGTCGCCCCCGTGCTTGCCAATCTCCCCCGCGAGCACGTACGCGCCCACCATGGCCAGCGAGGTCCCCATCCCCGTGACGACCCCAGGCGCGAACGCCGCATCTCCGAGGAGCACGACCCGTCCGCTATGCCAGGTGTTGGTCCGCCGCTGCACAATCTCCTCGGCGTAGAAGTCCTCCGCATCGTGCATGGCCCCGATGAGCCTGCTGGCCTGCCACCCGGCGCCGTCGAACACATGCGCGAAGGCCTCCTTCTGGGTCTGGACGTCGCGCGCGAGGGCGGGCCTGAGGACGTCCCCGGAGGCCTTGGTCATGAGGTACCCTTGGCCCTGCTCCTCGGTGTGCCACCTGGTCATCATGAGGCGTCGCTTCGGGACCATGCATCCCGTTGCGAGATTCCCGTCCTCGGGCGTCTTCGGGAGTCTGTAGTATGCGACGAAGATGCCCAGGCTGCGCGAGGTGTCTTTGATGCGCTCGTCTCGCTTTAACATCATCCTTCGAATTCGCGAGTTGGATCCGTCTGCTGCGATGACGAGGTCGAACTTCTCCGCCGTCCCGTCCGAGAGCGTGACGAGGACGCCGTCCGGCTGGTTCTCGTAGTCTACCACCGTCGTGCCGAAGCGGTAGACTGATTTTTCTTTCGTGGCGTCGTAGAGAATCTCGTTGAGATCCGATCTCATGATCTCAATCTCGCTGGTGAAGGCCTTTGACTCTGTGTCTCCTTCCTCCATGCGGCCGATGAGAAACTTCCTCTCGCCTCTGGCGTTGACGAGCTGAAAGCCCTCCTCGTCGACATTGCGCTTCATGATCTCCCCCTTGAGGCCCATGCGGTCGACAACAGTGAGGCCGTGGCCTCGGAGGTCGATTTGTTGGCCATAAGTACGTAACTTCTGGTGGCGTTCAAAGATTGTGCATGAGTGGCCGAGTTTCGAGAGCCAGAAAGCGATGGAAGGGCCAGCAACTCCAGCACCAGATATCAGAACTCTGAGGGCAGCCATCTTTCGTAGTGTTTGTATCGGTCGTGGAACGTGAGGTGAGAGCCACTTGCCAAATGATCCCATCTCGACGGGCCACTCATGCTTTTATATCCCAGCGATCATGTGCTCAGGACTTCACGATAAACATCATTGGCCTTCTCATGTTTCACGGAAATATCTGTTCCTGGCTTTGTGTACCCCGTGCATCTCGGAGCTCCTCGCGTTGTGGTCCCCCGTTTGCCCGGATCTGAGGCATAGGTACTGATCTTCGGCGACCCAAACTCCCGAGGAACTACTTCTGCGAGCCTCCATCTTGAAGTTCGAGACAATGAGTAAGGTTCGTAGAGAACGGACCCTATCGGCTAGGCAGCCGAGGTTCCGACCCCCGATTGTCTTTGGAGGCTTTGACCTTGTGGAGAAAGCTTTCGCGTTGGGGAGAGTCGGGTCCGACATGGACCGGGTCACGGCCTGTCGGACAGAGGACAGCTCCGCATAAACCGGTATTGGGGTTGATCACGAACCTGCAGGGCGGACGGGTCTCTGTAGTCTAGATGGTCGAGCCTCCTCTTTGCGGACCACTACATAGGTCCCGCAGCTTGAAAGCCACAAAGCTTCGCTGTGAACCACCTGCCGAATGACACAATCCCGCTTCAGTGACTTGGCTGAGGTCTTGTCTTCTTTCTCAGAACCTGTTTCGTGGACTTTTAGTCCCTGATATCGATCTATCGGCCTCGGAGGTTGATTCTAGCGATGCCGGAAAGTGAGGTGGAACACCGACATTCTCGCTTTGCAGCTTGCCGTCGAATAGGACAAAAGGGGCGCATGAGTGCTCAGACTGACTGTTGGTCGGCTAACCAACAATGTCGCAGCCTTGGCGAACAGGGGACAGTTAGAGGTACTTCGAACATTGGCAAGAAGAGGAGAGCCCACCAAGAATAGACATGATCACCTGCGAGAAGTCATCAGAACATCCTGAGAGCGCTCCTGCCCCGCATTGCAGGAATGTCGATGCCGTTGGCCATGATATCTATGTGCTTGTAGGTACGAATACGAGTAGAAGCTCCTCAAGAGAGACGAAGCCTCACCGCTGGTTGGATCTGGGCGCATGTCTGCTCCGTGACGGTGAGACCGGTGGTCTGTCGATGTCAATCTATCGCTTCCAGGTTAATGTTCGTGGAGAGTTGGAGAGAAACATAGGTAGAGTAGTTGAACTGCCCTGCAACTTCGACTTTCCCCGCTCGATTTCCAAATTCGGGGCGGTGATGACTTCATTCCTGCCTCGCTCCTTCCCGCGAAAAGACTCGGTGGCGATTGCACCTTTTCGACCAATCGAATCCTGAGAACCGTGATCGATTGGTCAAGGCTGCTCCATCGTGTCTGCCTTCCAGAGATTCTGCAAATGAGGAATCGTAATTCCTATTCTCGGCCGGTTGATTGGCTTGACTGCCTGCGGAGTGACTCATCCCTCGAGACTCCCCAACTTCGAGGCGACCCCATTCTCGCGATGCATTGATCTTCTTCAGATAGAAAAGCCAGTCAGAGGTTTCGAGTTCAACAAACAGGGATCAGGCTTTGTGACTCATCGGGCCAGACGACAATGATTTAACGCTCAGCTCAGCTGTGAGAATATCAGGAGTGGGAAGCCGTCCCGCAGCTGCTGTGCAACCTCGCCATCCAGCCTGAGCGACATTGCACTCACTTCCAGCGGCGGGGAAATCATTGCTCCCGATTCAAGGCACAACGTCCGAGACTCCCGACCATGAAGCAGATAGAGCTCGATGGCAGAACAGGCGAGGGGGGCGGTCAACTTGTCCGCCTCGCCGTGACCCTTTCGGCTCTCACGTCCCAGCCCCTAAGAATCACCAACATCAGGGGCAATCGTTCTGGAAGCCGTGGCGGAGGTTTGTTCGCCCATGACTCCAGAGCCCACCCCGCTGTTTTTTCCCATCTGACCGTTGAACGCAGGTCTGAAAAGCCAGCATTTCGCGGCCATCAAGTGGCTGGCCGACGCGACCGACGCGGACGTCCAGGGCCTCGCGGTCGGCTCGAGAACTCTGACTTTCGCCCCGAGGCGGCCCCCGACGGCATTCGCTCCGCGGAGCGTATGCATAGAGACAGACTCTGAAGCCGCGAGCGTGCTGCTCGTCGCCCAGGCGGTGCTGCCCTTCCTGCTGTATGCAGCCAACGACGCTGGCCAGCCAATCGTCCTGGAGCTATCAGGCGGGACAAACGTGTCCTTCTCCTTGAGCTACGAATACTTCGATCAGGTGCTGCTGCCCACGCTGGAGGACAGGTTCGGTATTCGTGTGGAGCGCGAGTTGAGGGTTCGCGGATGGAGCTTGGGACCGCTCACGCGAGGAGCCGTCATCCTCACCGTCCATCCCATTTCGAGGGGCAGGACGCTCCGATGGGAAGAACCGCGATACGTCTATCCTGAGTCGTATGCTGTGAAGAGCATAGACGTCAGCATCATCGCTCCGATGCACGCACACTCGCAGCTGCAAAACGCCCTTGTAAGAGACCTGGGTGACCACTGGAAGAACATCGACGTCAACTTCAGAATCATCGAGGACTCGGGCCATCGCAGCCGCTGGGCCGTCCTGCTCGTCGCCCACTCAAGCGGTGGCATCCGCTGGGCACGAGATGTCTTGAAGTCGGCCCCGAAGAAGGCCCCTTCTGATGGTAACTTTATCAACCAGCTTTGCAAAAACCTGTGCAGGGAGCTATACGAGGAGGTTTCCCTGGGTGGCCAGGTCGACAAACATCTCCAAGACCAGCTGATATGCTTCCAAGCGCTTTGCGATGGGACGTCTGCCTTTCCCCGAGGAGGGGCACCATCCAAGGAGGACGTGGCCTTCGGGAAGTTCGATTTGAAGGACGAGACAGGTGTCGAATCATTTGGGCGCGGGTCGATGCATACAAAGACAGCGCGATGGGTCGCCAGCGAGATGCTGCCAGGGACGAAATTTTACAAGGACGGCGACATCGTCAAAGGCATCGGCCTGTCATTCCCAGGATGAGGCATCAAAGAACGATCAGCCACTGCTTTGTGTACGACATTTTGCGAGCACCTCCTCATGCGAGGAATGGACGTTCGCACGCCCTTGCGAATGCAGGAAGCGATCCCGAAAGATTAGATCGATGCCGGCGTTCCGGCCGCCAAGGAGATCCCCGGATTGAAATAAGCGGGCGATCTCAGCCTTAGGAGGCCCGGCCCAGGATGCCGGCAGATATTCAGTCGTTACCGTGAGGGCTGATCTCCCGGGGGCAGCAGTCCCTCTGTCTCTCGGAGGACGACTCGTCCCTTGCAGAGGACAGAGTACGACGTGACGGCATTCCTCATGGACAAGAAGCTCCCATTTGGATCTGACGAGCTGGATCCGGGCGACCCACGAGAAGGATCTAGAACCCCATAATTGCATAATCCGGCGTAATCCAACGCCCCTGTCGCGCCAATCAAAACCCTCACTAGAGCATTCTTCGGCATGAAATGACTCAGCAGACGACCATCTTTCGACGTTGACAAACCCGGCATGTCTTTCGAAACCTGATAGTATCAATTCGCGCTGGTCCGCGAGAACAGAAAGCCTTGAATTGCCCGAGCTATAAGGATGGATGCGCCGCCGCTATCCTGGATGTGAAGGGTCTTGGGAGCGTGGGACAGGGCTAATCTTCTACCAGCCTTACACGGCAACGAAAGACGGAGAGAGAGGCGATTTCGGGCATTGCATTGCGGGGGGCCTGCTAGGCTTTGCGTGAATCCGCGGCATTGGACTTGAACGACCGTGAGGGCAGGCCGTCACCAACATGGCGAATCCCTCTCTGGAAGAAGACGACTCGGTGGCTCGAGCCTACCACGATGAGTCCTCGATGACCGTTGGTGAGGCGATCCATCGCTATCCGACGTCCATCATGTGGGCTCTCGCCATGTCTTTCACGATCGGTTAGTGCCTCTCCCGTTCTGAAGCGTGCTTTTTGCTTGCTAACCGAGGCTTGATATGAATCTATAGTCATGGTGGGCTACGACACCATCCTCATGGGCAGTCTCATGGCATACCCCTCTTTCGTCGAGAAATACGGCACATATCATCCCGAGCTGGGGAAATACGTCATCTCCGGCCCCTGGCAGGTCGGCCTCACAGTCACCAGCTCGTGCAGCGGAATCATCGGCCTCCTGTGCAGCGGCTTCCTCACCGAGCGCTTCGGCCACCGGGTCGTCACCATGGGCGCGCTGACCTTTCTCTCGGGATTCATCTTCATCCCCTTCTTCGCCCCCAACATCCACGCCCTGATCGCGGGTCAGTTTCTCCTCGGAATGCCCTGGGGCATCTTCACCATCATGGGAACGGCGTACTCCTCCGAGATCTGCCCGACCGCGCTGAGAGGCTATCTGACCTCGTTCTCCAACCTCTGCTGGGTCATCGGCCAATTCATCGTGGCGGGGATCCTGCAGGGCCTCGTGGACACCACCTCTCAGTGGGCGTTTCGGATCCCGTTCGCCGTTGAGTGGGTGTTCCCCGTGCCCCTGCTCCTGATCGCCCTCTTCGCGCCTGACTCTCCCTGGTGGCTGGTGCGCCGCGGACGGCTCGAGGACGCAAAGGCCTCCCTGCGCCGGCTCTCCTCCGGCCTCACGGACGAGGAGCTCGAGAAGAAGATCCTCATGATGCACCACACCAACCAGCTCGAGCAGCAGGTCCAGGCCAACGTGAGCTTCCTCGACTGCTTCCGGGGCGTCAACCTCCGGCGCACCGAGATCTCGTGCCTGACGCTCTCGTCCCAGAGCCTGATCGGCCAGGCGCTGGCGTACAACGCGACCTACTTCTTCGTCCAGGCCGGGCTCTCCCCGTCCAACGCGTACAAGATGAACCTGGCGGACATGGGCATCGCGTTCGCGGCGACCATATTCTCCTGGGTCCTCATGTCCTGGTTCGGCCGCCGCACGCTCATCGTCTTCGGCTCGAGCATGCTCACCCTCGTCCTCCTGCTCATCGGCCTCCTCTCGTTCGCGGACGACCACAACGCCGCCAAATGGGGCCAGTCCGGCCTCGCGCTTGTCTGGATTGCCATATACTCGGCCACCATTGGCCCGCAGACCTTTGCGCTCGCGTCCGAGGTGTCGGCCACGCGGCTCCGCTCGCAGACGCTGTCCATCACGGGCATTGTGTACAGCGCCGTCAATATCGTGGACAACACGATCGAGCCGTACCTCATCAACCCGACGGAGGGCAATCTGAAGGGCAAGGCGGCGTTTGTTTGGTTTGGGGTCGGCGTGCTGGTGACGATCTGGGCGTGGTTTCGGATTCCGGAGACCAAGGGGCGGACGTTTGCGGAGTTGGATGTCTTGTTTGAGAACAAGGTCCCGGCATGGCGGTTTTCGTACGAGAAGGTCGACGTGTTGACCGAGGTGGTTGAAGATAGAAGAGTCAGGGAGTCTACGGTAACATCTTGAGAAACTTGCATGGCGTTGTTTAGATAGGCCATCCGGATATTTGATATATATTAGCATCTCCTATAACTTCTACATCGCATCCGGTCAAAATAAAGATCGACAGCCTTCTCCCTTCATCCCTCTGCTTTGAAACAATTATCACTCCTCGACTCCATGCCACCTTGTGACATCACTGAATCTTCCAAGGCCGATAACCCTAACCCTGAACATCCACTCTGTCTCAGTCTCGATCCACGTCCAAACTGTGGCGCAGTCAAAGGCTCAGCCACGGGGGCCTCTTCTGTGGCGCGCCTCCCGCGATTCTTCCTCTGCCGATAACAAACATGACGGATCCACGACGCAGCTTGAAAAGTCGCCAGGCAGATCAGATTCCCCATCCGTCACATTGCAAACGACTCCGAAACAGCACGACGCCCCTCCCGATCCCGCCTCCCCGATACCTCTTCTCCGCCCTCCCAGCCCATCGGATCGCGCGTCTCGGACCATTGCAGCCACTGACAGCCCCGGGCTCGACGCCAGGCACCTACCCTTCCCTTGCCTTCCCTTCCCTCCCTCTCTGGCCCTCTGGGTCCTCGCCTCTTCCTCACGATACTTAGCATGGCACCTCTCATCCTACACAACGTCCCCGACGACGAGTGCTACGTCGGCGACGATGGGATCAGACGGCCCTACGCCATGATCTTCAACGCGTTTGTCTCCCCCCCCCTTCCCCCCCTTCTTCGAGATGATCTCGCGATGATGTTGAGATGAGTGGTGACGTATGTTCGAAACGCTGACACGGCATGGGGTTGGGGGAGGAGCAGACACGATGGGCCTGCGGGTAACGCTCGCACGCGGCGTGCTGTCGCGGAGACAGGCTCGTTCGGCAAGTCGACGAGACGATCGCGGTCCAAGACAGGCACGCCGGCGCGTGGACGAGAGAACCCGACGCTCGCCGCGGCGGATAAGCTCTTCGGCGACTGGGTCTCCAGCCAGGCCAACAGCAACAGCAACGCCATGCTCAACGGCGGCAGCAACAACATCAACAGCAGCAGCAGCAACAACACCGGCGGCGGCGGCGGAAACATCAGCAGCACAGGCAGCAACGCCAACCCGCCGAACCCGAGCAACCCCACGGGCGCGGGCGCGCGCAAGCTCAACCCCAACGCCTCGATGACGTCGAACCAGGACGACGCCCTGCCGCAGCGCGCCTCGTCGCAGCGCACGCCCGTCGAGCTCATACTTCGCGGGTACCGCTCGTCGGCGCAGCAGTACGCCGCGATCGCGCACTACGAGGCCCTCGCGGGCCGCGTGCTCGAGGACTACCCGCGGGAGCCCCCCTCGTCGCAGCGCCGGTACAAGTCGGAGCTGCGGGACCCTGCGTTCACGCGGCGCCGCACGCTCACGCCCGAGGAGCGCGCGCTCGTCAACCGCGCCGACGGCGGCGAGCACTGGGTCAAGGTCACATTCGAGAGCGCCGAGGCCGGGCACGCCGCCGTGTTCGCCAGCCCGCAGCGTATCCTCGGCCACCTCGTGCACGCGGAGATGTACCGCGGGCTCGCGCCCAAGGACGAGGCGTGCGTCGACGCGGAGCCCATGGATGTCGAGATGGAGGACCATCAGCGGCCGCGCAGCACGCCCGCCGACGCGCGCCGCGCGCGGCCCGGCGGCGGCCTCGTCTCCGGCCTGCCGACGTCGTTCAGCAGCCGCCTGCTCGAGCTGTCGCCGGGGCTCGACTCGCGCGCGACCAGCCAGACGCTCGACACGAGCACGCTGAGCGGCCGCTCGAGCGACACCATGATGCTCGACTCGACGCCTCTCGCGGCGGCGGCGCCGCCGCCCACGTCCTCCTTCCCGCTGCGCAAGCTGCCGCCGGCGCGCGAGCTGCAGCTGCAGGCCTCGTCCGGCTCCTCCTCCTCCGCAGACGTCATCGACCAGGCCGACAGCCTCTTCTGCCGGCGCATCCCGACGGCGCGCAAGGCGCGCCTGCTGCCGGCCGAGCAGGCCCTGCTGCCGCAGCAGTCGGTCGTGCAGCGCGTCTTCAACGCGGTGCCCATCGTGAAGTGGTTCAGCGGGAGCATGATCGGCAACGAGGTGCCGCGGACGGAGACGGGCGACTTCGACTGGGGGCGGGCGAGCCTCTACTGGAAGATCATCTGGTGGTTCGACGCGACGTTTGGGCTGTTCCGGGGGGATGTGTACGCGGTCGACAAGGATGACTGATGACCGAGGAGATGGGCTTCTGTCTACAGATAATGGTTGGTAAGAGGGATGAGCGGGATTGATACGATACCGGACCAAAGGACGAGGGATACAAACACAGGATGATGGACGAGGGATGATGGATGCGTTGTACATGTCTTGGATGAGCATTACTATAAGTCGCGACGGTGATGCATTTGCATTTTTCAAATAGACCACACCAGCTAGTTTTCCCCCTTCCTTTTTCATCGTCGAAGACGTCATGATACCGCTTGCCGGCTCTGCCACATCGCGTGTGTCACTCTCAGTAACACCGAAAACCCTTGTGTCACTATCAGCAGTACCAAAAAAAGGGGGGGTGTGATATTCAGGGGTCAAACGGCCAAAAGAGCCCCTGAAGCGAATCTGAGATACGGAGTACGAGCAGCGTTCCGACAAACACTCGCAAAAGGAGGCACACTCGATCATTGATCCCATCAGACACCAAGAACACACATCGACCAAGGGAATCAGCGTCTATACGTCAATCCGGACATCAATCTTCGCATAAGGATATCTATCAAACGCTAACCAGTAACTCTACCATTGATCCCGTTCCGTGCTCCCTCCATGATCATCCCAATCGTGATCATAGCATTCATCATCATTTCGATCCAGGGAGAGAAGTAAAGGGGAAAAAAAAAAGACAAGAAACAGTGAAAATAGAGGAGAAGAATAGGGAAGAGTGAGAAAGAAAAAGGGGAGAATAGTCCTGAGAAGATGCTCGGCTAAGACCGCCCTGCCGTCCTGCACCCGGCAGATCCAGGCATACATACCCACGCCCGCCAGCCGAACAAAAAAAAGAACGACGACAATCATATAGGAGGCGTGCTGAGAGAAAATAGACCGAACCGGAAAAAAACAACAAGGCAAGGCAAACCGCGAAAAAAAAGCCCACGCGAACAAAAATTCGGAAAAAAAAAAAAAAGAGAAGAAGCGGGAAAAGAAGAATCAATCATCAATCATCAGTCCGTAAAGTCCTCCTTTCCGGGACTCCCCCACGCCGACTCCGGCGACGGCTCGACCCCAAGCACCCTCGGCTCCGGCGCCTCACCGCCCCCATCGCGCATCATCATCATCTTGCCCCTGCCGCCCATGAGAAGGTCGCTCCCGTTGGAGTCCTGCGTCGTCCGCCGCCTGCGCAGGTGGTACACCTCCTCCCCCTCGTCGTGGCGCTCCCAGTGCGCGGAGTCCTCGTTGGTCAGGACGCTCTCGCGCTCGTCCACCTCGGCCAGTCGTCCATGAGGTCCTATATCCTCATCCTCATCCCCATCCTCTGCTTCATCATCATCATCATCATCATCATCATCATCATCATCCTGTTGCTGCTGGTGTCGCTGCTCCACATCGTCGTCGTCATCGTCGTCGTCGTCGCCTTGGTCTTCGCTTTCTTCTTGCAGGCTCGTCATGCCGGGGATGTCGTCGTCCAGGTTCGGCAGGCCAGGGGACCCCTCGCCGCCGGAGAGCGTGTCGTAGGTGACGTCGGTGGGCGGGCGCCGGATGGGCTGCGGGGAGAAGGGCCGCGCGCCGCGGGGCCTGTTGGGCTCTGCGGAGAAGACGCTATCGGCATCCCCCGCGCCGGACTGCTTGGGGTCCGCGACACCGAGACCGCCGGGTGCGGCGGCAGCGCCCGCGAGGGACTGGTAGCGGTCGGTGGGCTGCTCTATGAGCAGGCTGCTCTCTGGCCCCGGGGCGGAGGCGGAGTCGGCGAGGATGCTCTTGGGCGGCAGGATCGAGAAGAGCTTAACGCCGTCGCTGCCGACCGCGGCGGCGCCGTGGTGCCCGCCGGCTGCGCCGAAGCCTGCCGCCACGCCGTCGTCGTCGTCGTCTGGGGCGAAGAGGTCCTGGCCCTTCTCGAGCAGGTCGTCGAGGCCGCCGCCGCTCCAACCCTTTCGGGCGAGGCTCTCGAAGATGTCGACCTCTGCGCGGACGAGGCTGCAGCCGGCGTCGACGATGCGGCCGCTTGTCTCCTGGCTCTCGCGGAGGAGGGTGCGGGCGTGGTCTGCGTGGAGGGCGGTGAGGCCGTCGAGCTGGCAGGTGAGCTCGACGAGGTGTGCGCGGAAGCGGGCGACGTCGCGGCGGCGCTGCCTGTGGAGCTTGAGCCCCTCCTTCTCGAGGCGTTTGACCTCCTTGCTCTGGGCGCGGATGTTGTGCTGGTAGGTGGCCTCCTCGTCGTCGATGACGCCGCGCCACTTGTCGAGGTCGTGGAGCAGGGGCACCTCGAAGGCGCGGTAGACGGTCTCGGAGAGGATCTGCTTGTGGTTCGCGATGAGGTGGTGCACGCCGGAGGCGGCGAGGAGCATGTCGGCGGTGCAGGCGCCGCGCGGGGCGGTGAAGCTGGCGGACATGGTGGAGGCGGGGGCGGCGCCCGCGGGGCCGATGGGCTCGGCGCGGGCCTCCTTGAGCCGCGCGCAGGCCTCGAGGGCGGAGCCGAAGGTCGAGGCGGCGGTGGAGAGGGCGGCGAGGGCCAGGCGGTAGGCCTTGGCCGAGGCGAGCAGGTCGGCGTAGGCCTCGTGGGAGCGCTCGAGGTCGGCCTTGGTGATGACGACGTGCGCGGGCCGGGGCGGCGGCAGCGGCAGCGGCAGCGGCAGGGAGTACTGGGACAGCGGGTTCGCGGTGGAGGCGAGGGAGAAGACGGAGGGGGAGGCTGGCGCGCGGGGCAGCTGGGATGGCGCTGGCGACGCCGGCCGCGACGCCGCGCTCGAAGTCATCGCCATGGGATGGACGGCTTTCGGTGTTTCCTCAGTCGTTGAATCCCCAAGGGTCTGGCGATGCCTGGAGATATGTATGAGGTATGTATGTAGGTAGTATGAGTATGTGCCCGCCGCGCAGTGACGATGATCACGTCACCAGAGGCCCGCCGGGACAGTGCGCGATGGTACTCCGTAGTGGTGGAGGTGGAGGTGGTGGAGGTGGAGGATGGATGGATGGATGGATGGATGGATCAAGATCCAATGTTTGTCTCTCGTCTCCTCGGCCGACTCGCACGATGTTGGTTCGGATTCGGATTCGGATTCAGGCCAACAACACGCTCCTCGGCAACGAAGCGCCCCTTCCCTGGAATGTGAAAATCAAAGGAAAAATAAAAATAAAATCTTTGAGAATTTTGAAACAGAGAATCCCAAGCATCGGCAGGTTCAAGTTCAATACAACGACTCCGTACTCCGTACTCCGTACTACTGGCATCAATAGTAGTACTCGTAGATCTTGGAAGACCAGCATCAAATCCTCCAGAAGATGCGGCCCTTGTCGGGGTGGATCGCCCGTGATGCGAGCATGGATCGCCTGCGGCTGCTTCGCTGCACCAGGCAGGTCGCCAGGTCGCCCGGCCTTCCCTCCGCATGCAGCGCGTTCCCTGTCCTTCTCACCCACTGGCCAGTCTGCCTCTGCGGGCGGTGATTCCATCGCGTAGAATGGATCAAGTGGATGGATTGATATCCCAGGCATGTGCAGCCCCGAGCTGGATGGACTCCAGCCATTCAATTCAAATCATCAACATTGATATCAATTTGATATCATCACCATATGTATGTCATCACCATCATCATCGACTACCCTAGACTCCGGGCGGTGAGCATCAATTATGTAGCAATGTTTGTTTACTTCCGGCGAGGGGCAGAATCTACCCCCAGGGTTAGGGTTAAAGCCATATCATTGATGCTCTCTCAAGTGAAGCCTCATCGTCATCCATCAATGAATTGATCCATGAAAAGACAACACGACGAATTTCACATGACAGATTCACATGTTTCCCGGAAGCTCTACCGGTACTCTACAATCTCAAGCCTCGCATCGCATTGCGTATATACATACATACATACAGTACTCCGTACATGGCTCCAACAGCCTGCAAGACGCACAGGAGTTCGACGCTCGATACTTGTAGACGGTCATTTACCCCCCCCCCCCCCTCTCCCCCCCAACTTCACCGCCAGACACGAGACAGCTCGCGCTTCCATGGCATATGTCCGCGTCCGCGAAGACGACAGCCAAGAACCCCCCCCCCCTTTCGTCATCACGCATCCCCCGCGCCGACACCGAGACCGCCGAAAGTTTACTCATTCGACTCACTCTTGCTCAACTGGACTTCTGGAATTCACTTCTCTCGGCGTGTTCCTTTTTCTCAGATGGAACATCGGTTTATCAGTTCAGTTGCTTTGCATTCGTCATTATCCTATCCCGTCATCAAGTACCCGACCGCCATACGAGGAACCAAGATTTTAATATACCCCTTCCGCGCAAATAACCCGTGCCCTTCGTCCTCATCGTATATCCAAGATGGAGATGTACATGCAGAAAAGAATTCCAATTATCGTAGCCCAAACGCCGTGAGAACCCTTGTGTACGTCATATCTAATAGTATATGCGTGCTCCTTCGCTCAAAGGAGTGTAGATCCAGAGGGCGGCGTGCCCCTCGATAGGTACCCGTATGCAAGCAATCGTGATGACTAGCGGCTTCGAAATATAATCCGAAAGAAAAAAACAAGTGGCATATGTGTGTGTGTGTGTTTGTGTGTGTGGAAGAAAAAGAGAGAGAGAGAGAGAGGTGTGAGAGAAAGAGGGGGAGAGAGAGATAGATCTCTTCACTGATTACCAGGAGAAAGTCATGAGAGCAGGGTTCAAGGCCAACGGCAACAAAAAGTGACTCGCCGAGACCGTCGCCATGGGCAGGATCGCCACAAAGTCCTTGATCCGCCAGTCAAACGGCACAAACGGCGCAACCGCGAGGATGATCATGCCCGCGATGAAGACGAGCGCGAAGAACATGGACACCTTGAACTTCTTGAGCACCTTGGGCACCTCGATGAAGAAGTTGGAGAACTCGGCCTCCTTGGCCGTCGCGCCCCACGTCATGTCGATCTCCAGCATGTGCGACAGCAGCGCCTGGCTGACGTGCAGCGAGAGCCCGCCCAGGAAGATGGCCAGCATCAGCGTCCACATGAAGTTCTCCGCCAGCGAGTGCAGCAGGCCCTTGTCGCCCACCCGGTACCGCATCACCGCCAGCGCCACGTTGCCCAGCCCGTTGAACACGATGATGATGGAGAACCACACCTTCCACGAGTCGATGTAGTACTTGTCCAGGTACCCGTTGAACCACCCCATCACGAAGTAGTTGGCCGTCGTCAGGACCCACGCGGCGCCGATGGCGTAGTACGTGCCGATGTACGAGATGATGGTGATCTTGGACGTGAAGGGGATGTTGGAGAAGAGGAAGCGCCGGAACAGCGGCGTGAACGGGCCGCGCCAGAGCCACGTGCGGATCGGGTGGAACAGGAGCTCGTTGCAGCCGTACGCGTACTTCTCCCACCGCGCGAGCTCGTCGTACACCGTCAGCGACACGCCCTCCTTGAACCCCTCGCCCGCCCACGCGGCCATGCGGATGATGTAGCCGTTGCACTGGAGACGCAGAGACATGTCGAAGTCCTCGGAGACGTGCGACTCGGACCAGAACTTGTCGTAGCCGTCCTCGTCCTGGTACGAGACCTGCTGGATGGCAGACCATCGGAGGATGGCGTTGTGGCCGACAAAGGGAGCCACATCACCGTTGGAGACGGAGTACCGGATCGCGGTGTAGATGAGGTTGGTGAAGAACGTGATGCCGTTCTCGAAGTAGGTGTGCACAACCTGCATGACGCCGGAGGAGAACTGCATGATGCCGACGGCGGGGGATTGCTCCATCTCGGAGACGGCGTCCAGCAGGCAGTCGGCGGGGACTCGGGTGTCGGAATCGATGAGGAGGATGTAATCGCCCACGCGGATGTTGCCGTCGGCCCAGGCCCGTCCGTCGGCCTCGAGGACCTCCTTGAGGGCCTGCTCGTACGCCAGGGCCTCGTCGTTCTGGTTCCATTCGGGGTGGCGCTCGACGGCCTGGAGCTTCTCCTCGACCTTGCACGAGATCATGAGGGCAAAGTTCATGTTGGAAGCCTTCTTGAACTTGCCCTTGCGCGTGAAGCCGTTCTCGCCGTGCTTGGGACGAGCCACCCAGCCGATGCAGTTGTCGGCGTAGAACTCGATGCGAGCCTGGCGGTCCTCCTCGGAGATGAGCTGCAGCCCGTCGTCGTTCATGAACATGTTGGCAGAACCGCCCTGGAGCTCATACGTCGACATGGCCTGCTTGATGGACTTGACCGTGGGGATGATGACACCGGCGAGACCTTCCTTGTAGACGGGGCACTGGATGGTGACGTGAGGCAGGATGGCTGTCTGCAGGCGCGGCGGGGTCGTCGCCGAGTAGTATTTGGAGTTGGTGGTGAGCTGGCGGATCGGACCGAAGATCTGCGCAAGACATCCGATGATGACCTGGGCAAAAAAGAGCGTGAAGAAGATCTGGACGGGGGCCAGGGCCAGGAGAGCCAGACGAACGTAGCTGCCATCGACCGACACCTCGATGGCAAGCTGCCGCCAGGCTGCACCAAGAGACACGGTGACCAGACACATCGTCAAGCTGACCATGATGGCGTTCTGGAGGTGAACCGGGCGAGTCTCGGGCTTGACCGCGCCACTCTCCTCATCGATCTCGGCCGCATTCGGGGCCTGCGCCCGCTTCTCGTCCTCACTTTCATCACTGTTGTTATTGTTGCCGGCCTTCCAGACCAGCTCCATGAGCTCAGACTCGATGGCCTTGGCGCGCTGTATCACATGGGGCGCATCGTCATCCCACACGACCAGGAGTCCTTCGGAGGCAACAAAGGCGGCGAACTGGTACTTGCGAGCCCTTGGCAAATCATCAATGGTTGGCAGGATCTGCACGCGCAGGCCGTTCGTCAGGGGGACATCCACGGCATCGGGCGAGAATTGCAGAAAAGTCTTGATGACACGGGAGTTGACTGTCATCGCGCACTGCACAAAAGGAAAAAAAAAAAGTCAGCCTCACATCATGAAGGAGTGTAGCATGACGGTAAAAGTCAAGCCGGAGAAAGTTGAAAAAAAAATACCTGGAGATTGAGAGCAGCGCAAGCATAAGCGAATGGAGAGTTGGCCAGCTGAGGCGGGCAGGCCATGTAATGACCGCGGGACTTGCGAAGAAGCACACCCTCGACCTCGCCGGAGCCATCACCGACCCAAAGCTGAGAGCACTGCTGCTGGTAGAGGTAGTTGACCATGACCTCATGCTTGATATCGTCGAGGAACACCGAGCTCTGCAATGACGGTGTTGATTGGCCGGACTGTACATTCGAGGGGGATTGAGCCCGCGAAGAAAACCTTGGCGTGGGAGCTTGGAGCTCCATGTCGTTCGGGCCTACACTCGCGCGAGGAGTTTCTAACCAGGTGCTGCTGAGGTTTTGTAGTCGAGGAGGAGCTTGAATGGGGCCCGCCGGTGCCGCCGGTGCTGGGGAGGATGCCGAGTTCTGCTCCGGCGAAGCCTGGGACTCCTCCTTTTTGGGCTTGATGAAATTTCGCAGCCCCATCGTGATTGATTCGTGGTGGTTTCGTAGCTGTATGGAAATGGTCCCGCCACAGAGATGAAAGTCGCCTGTCTCTTTTCCCCTTATCGTCTTTCGTGTTCCACCCCTTTTTTCCGATATATGCGACTGTCCGGCCCGAGACCGAGCGTGTATAACCCTCACACCAAAATAGATTCCACGACAGATGACAATGACATCCAAGCCGTGGCTGAATAAGTATTGGAAGGCTTGTCCGAGGTGAGCGCAACGGTGGGTCGGTCGGCTGCGACACGCAAAATGCTGAACTGCGGTGACGGGCTATCGCTTGTGCCGAAAAGATCGGACGAATTATTAATGAAACGGGAGAGGAAAAGGAAACAAATCTATGATTCAGGATGCCATGGAAGGATGAAAGCAGCAGTAAATGTAAATGAGAGGTGGTATAAAGCGAAAGATGATTGATGTCTCGGGACCCTCCTTGTACCGGCAATCCTTTCAGCAGTGGATGCTCGACAGGCCGGATTCGAATTCTCAGCGTCCGGAGCCTCGAGGTGATTAAAACGAAGGGAAACGGCGAGGAAGAGGAAAGAGACGAGAGGGAGATGGGAGAACGAGAGAGGAGCAAGACGAGATTAAGTTTGTGGTGTGAGGTGAGAATGGAGATAAAGTAGCTGAGGTGGGGAGGGAAGAAAACAAATGAACATCCCAAAAGAACCGAGAGGCTGCCGATTGCATGAGAACTCAAGACAAGAAGAACCAACGAGACCCTGACCCGCGCGGCCCAACTGGGAGGAGGGAGTCGACGGGCAAGATTACCGATCTGTCCGTCCCCACTGGATCTTTTTCCCTCCCTTTCGCCCATTTACAGGCAGATCTTCCCTTTCTTTCTTTGTTTTCTTCCCGGGCTTAGCTCGATTAGCTCTTCAGGCATTGGAGAAGGCGCTGAATGCCTGTACGGGTACGAGTACCTGTAGAGAACGAAGGTCCAATGGTGGCCGGCAGGGGTTGGTCAGGAAGAAGAGAGGTGGGGGGGGGGGGGGGGGGGTGAGGGGGGGAGGTGGTGAGGGGGGGGGGGGGGTAGAGGAAGGAGGTGTGTGGGGGGTGGAGGGGGGGCTGGATGAGCAAGGGCGTACATAGAATGGTCGACGACGATGCAGCAAAACTTGCAGCTCGACGCAAAGGTACCCTTTGTGTCCGTGTCTGTACTCGTACTCGTACTCGTGTGTATACCTGGATGCGCCCATTCCGGAACACGGAGGACATGACGCAAAATTGGCAACAGTCCCTGTACATAGGGCAGAGTGACCAGCCAAGAGCAAGGCCAGAAGTGAGACCAACAGGTGAAGCTCCCCTCATTCGGCGCCAAGCACAGCTGATTCTGGCACCTGCGGAGACGCATTTGCGAGAAGCGATGAGCATTGATACCAGTACCTGGAGATGATATGGAGGACGGTGACGATGGCGTATTCGAACGAGTTCCCGATGTACGCGACGGGCTCTCGTACTCGTACTCGTACGTACGAGTACTCACGCCGAGAGAGCAAGCCACAGCGGACGAGCTCCGGGTGAGTCTCCCGCCTCGGAGCCGGGCACCCTTGCCTTGGACCTGAGAAGCACTTGGGCCCCCATACTGAACTGTAGTGGTACTCGTACGAGTACTCCTTACTCGTACGAGTACTGGTACGGAGCACTCTGGTATACGCCATACGGAGTACTTCGTGCCGGCGCGGAATCCCGGTACTCGTAGGCGGCAAGCAGAAAGCGCCAGCAGCGCGGTACTCGTACTGCAGGCCTTGGCCCTCGAATCGATTTGATGGCGAGAGCGAAATCATGCCAAGACCAGCCCCTCTTTAGCCGGCCGGGACTCGGTCTCTGGAGGCCGGGATGAGAGAGCCCTCGCGCTTGAAAGCTGCTGCATGCGCATGGCGGAAGATACTCGTATGCAGGATATTTCCGTATCTCTGCAGTGCCTGACGAGCGTCAGCAAGTCGTATCTCGTCCCTGTCGGCCACCCAAGTCTTGATTGCTGTGGATAATACATACATACGGAGTATGTACGAGTACGAGTATGTGTGAGTACGAGTACCTGTGAAGATGGGCCTTTATCCCGCCGTGCCGTAATGGGCATCAGCACGTTCTGTTCCCATCACCCTGCCTGCTCCTCCTCTGTCGCCCGGGATACATGCTGGTCCCGGATTCGACGGCAGCTGGGCGTCCACGACCACGCAGGCATGAGCCGGGAGGGAATCCGAGTGACGAGCAGCACACTGCGCATCACATCGCAGGCACAGACCCAAGATACATACTAATACTCGTACATACTCGTACAGGCGCATTTCCCCGATAGAGGAGCGGTAACGAGACCTGAGCTATCTCGAGGCCGAGTTCTGGACGGCGGAGTGAGTCCCCACAGATCATTGATCAATGTGTGGTTTCTCCCTCCGAGCCAGTATTTTGGCGCTGCCGAGAGCGCCCAACATCCAGGGCAGACATCAATGCGTGTCATTAGCGCCCGCGGCAAGCGTCAGGGCAGCATCTCGAACGCGGTGGAAGATGGTGAGACAGGCACATCATGTCTCGAGTCTCGAACCGTCGCGGTCGGGCGGCTCGGGGTTGTCTCTCCCCGGCCGTCATCGTCGTCTGGTCTGATAATCATTGTTGAGCGGACGAGTATCCGGGGTACGAGGACGGAGTAGGTATCCGTACGTACTCGTATGTTAGGTATGTAACGTTCGCGCTCGCTGCCCCCCGGAGAGGTGCGGGAATCAATGTCGTGATCGCTCGGTCGCAGGGGCCCTGGCGATGGTTGGCGAGCCGAGGCCCTGAGTCCATGTGCTTCGCTGGTCCAGGCTGTCCTGCTGGCAGCATCGTGGGATCTGGTCCCTGGATTAGGACGAGGAGATTGATGAGATGGTGGATGGATCAATCAATGGATTGATGGTGGATGGAAATTGTCCAGCCGCACGCCGCGCCTTTGCGGGCTCCGATTTGCAGGGCGGGACCTGCCTCCTCGCCTGCGCGCTCCTTCCTCCGATTACTCGTAAGAACCCTGTCGAGCGCAACAGCTCGCAAAAAACGGCAGGCACACCTCGTGCTGGGTTCTTCCCTGCTTGGTGCTCGGTTGGGAGAGGACGAGAAGGCGCGGGCCCCTGAGGAGGAAAGCGCGAGAGGGGAGCTTGGGAAGGTTGTGGGGGGGGTGTCTTGAATGGAATGCGGCTGCCAGGGCCAATCAGGGCTTTGGCGTCTCTGCTAAATTTGCACCCGGCGCGAGCACCTGTGGCGCAGCTCTCCCATCAGACGCTCTCACACCCCCCCCTGGCGTGCTATTATTAGACGATCGTAGGATCTCGGCGTCAAGCGAGTCTAGGGTTAGGGTCTGCCCGTAGCCGACTCGATCTGGCACAGCGAACAATTGCTCTACTATATCGCCGTGAAACACTTCGACTTCAAATCTCTTCTGCACAGCATCATTTCCTCAAGTTTTCTCTTTCCGAAGGGATTCAGCACTGTCGATGTCATTTGCCAAATCTGAACTTCTTGCGAGTACTCGCACGAGTACTCGCACGGAAACCATTTAGTAGTAACTAAGTTCTCCGAAGGCCCCGTACAGGTATGAGCACATCGCGGCGAGCCCAACGACAAGCATTGATCCATTGATCAGCAGCCTTAGCAAGTACTCCCTACCCACTTTGCCACCCAAGAGCCATGCAGATCCATGTCATGCATCGTGAACGACTTTTTCCTCTTCTCCTTGGTGGCCTCCCCGTCTTCAATCGTCTTCGTCTTCGTCTTCGTCTTCCTCTTTCGTCTTCGATTCCGGGTACAAGTGCTGACACGGGCACAGCGTTATGATATCACAGACCGCGGCGGCCCCCGAGATTATCCTCTGCTCCCGCCGGCATGCCCTGCATCAGCCTCACGCCGGCCCCGCCCGCTATCATGCTAGTCCTCGAGCTCGGTCCAGCGATCAGCCCTATTCGCTCGACGATATCGTCTCTCCCGGCCAGGCCACGGCCAAATCCTACGAGTACGAGTACGAGTCTGGAGCCAGGACATGGGAAGAGTTTTCCTTCCAGCTACTCCGTACGCTTACGCCTGTGCAGATACTCCGTACAGGCGAAGATAACAGGCGACCCCTTTTCCAGCCTTCATGATACCGGGATGGGATCTGAATCCTTCGCTCGATGTCCTATGCCATTCGTACGAGTACGAGTGCTCTTACGAGTATATGCACCTACTCGTACCTGTACAGGCTCGCTAGCACTATCATCTTGAGCACTTTATACCGGAAATTGAATGCCGCTTTGCGGCATACATACGACCTGTCGATCCGGGTCGTTGCGGGCAGCCAGGCAGAAAGAGTGCCTGGTGGTATTCCGTACATTGTCCGCATGTACTCGTACGAGTACTCCGTACTACAGAGGCAGTCCGTACTCGTACATTGAGAAGCTGAAGTGCCGACTCTTCCGGCCTTGAGTTCCGCGGCTCGGGGGGGGGGAAGATCACGACTGCCCCCATTCCTCCCGGCGAACTCGTCATCCATCGAAGTCTACTCCGTGCTCGCTGCCTCCTCGGTCCCCTGAGAGCACTGAAAAACAAACTCCATACGGAGTACAGGCCCTGGGCGGGTAGCACGAGAAGGTCACCATTGCGAGGCCCAAAAAAAAAATCCGAAATAGCAGCCCAGCATCCTCACTCCCGATACGAGCTCATCTCAGCTCTTCTCAGCATGAACTCTCCCCTTCCCAGCAACCGAATATTAATAGCGCCTTCTCCGTCCTTGATCCCGTCCCACGCCACACTGTCTGACATACACACCTATCCCACCGTCATCTCCCCACAAAAAAAAAGTCGAGCAGAGCGGTCATGATCAAAAGGGAATGAATTGAGACGTTTACGGGTCCCGGTATTCCATGGTGCGCCAACCTCTGGAGTGCAGAAATACCGGTGCAGGTATCATCCCCGTACGGAGTACGAGTAGTCTGTAGTACTGCAAAGCCCTACGGGCCTGCGTCACGCCGTCTCAATCGTGTGTCATCACGCCGGGGCGCCCCCGGCACCTCGTCCCGTATTACGGGGAGCCGAGGCCTGGGCGCAAAGTATGTTTGATCGTGGATACGGGAGAGTGTCGTCAGAGCTCACAGTCGCGGGTCAATAAGATGAAGCCAAGACTGTCCTGGTTGTACGAGTATTGATGCTATGATATATCGATCAAGGACATTAGATCAAGCGGAATTTGTCAGATCGAATCCAGAGCCAAGCTTCAAACATGATGTACAAGCCCCCCCCCGCCATCGCCAATAAATACGCCGTATCTCAGGTATTTACCAACCATTGAAGTTTCCACTTCGAAACAAAAATAATCCCGAAAATCAATGACAGTAAACAAGGTGTGGAAAACAAATCAAAACAAAAAATGAAATCTAGCCATGTACTCGCGCCTTTTGTGAGATGCTCATAAACAAGGGGAAAATTGGGGACGGTCGGATCGGATCGGATCAAGTTCACGCTATAGCTCCCCCCCGTTGCACTGCTGCTCGATGAGGACCCGCGAGATCTCCAGCTGGGGCTGCTTCCACGTCGGCAGCCAGCTGTCCCTCGCCTGCCAAAAGTCCTTCTTGGCGTTGTCGGACCGGTCGAGCCACGGCTTTCCCGACTTTCCGTCCTCGAACCAGCCGTTGGTGCCGCCGACGGCGAGGTTGATGATGAGGTAGAAGTCCTGGTCGAAGGGGGTGTCCTTGTTGCCCGTCTGGCTCCAGATGTCGATGAGGCGGGTCCCGTTGGCGGTGGACTCCGGGAACGCGCCGCGGTCCCACATGGGCTTGTTGAAGTTGGTGTACATGACCTGCAGCAGGCGGCTGTTGACGTAGGTGAAGAGGTACTTCTCGGACCACTCGAGGCCGTACGTGTTGAAGTTGTTGCTGTACGTCGTGTGCAGCGACTGGCGCTTGTTGTTCGTTTTCCACCACGCATCGTTGGCCGGGTCCGGGCCCCAGTGCAGCGCCGAGGACACGATGTTGTTGCCGCCCTGCGCGTACGTGTGGTTGTTGCCGCGCGACTCCATGATGTCGATCTCGCCCGAGGCGGGCCACGGGCCGTACGTGTCGTTGACGGGGAGCAGCCAGATGGCGGGCCACAGCCAGTCGCCCTCGGGCAGCTTGGCCGTCACCTCGACGCGGCCGTACTTGATCTTGGCGCCCTTGAGCGTGTTGATCCGCCCGGACTTGGTGGGCGGCACGATGGACGAGTTGCCGTTGGTGGTGTTGGTCGCGGCGACGCACGAGTAGTAGTCTTTGGAGGTGCACGTGCCGTCGTCGAGGAGGTTGATCACGGTGTTCTTCTCGACGAGGTTGGCGTCCTGGAGGGTGGCCTTGATGAAGAGGTGGCCGTTCTCGACAAAGACGTTCTCGTCGTTGCCGGTCGTCTGCTCAAACTCGCCATTCCTGATCGCGTCTGTCAGTCCCCCGTCCGTTTTCGGTCCCGAATCTCACCAGGTCCGTCCGCCTTCTACCAAAAAAAAAAAGGGG
>NQYQ01000033.1:0-12297 GCA_003055925.1 Escovopsis sp. Ae720 | reverse complement strand
GCCTCCTCCGGCAGCGGCAGCGGCAGCGGCGCCGACGCCGTCCTCGTCCGCCAGTTCGGAAACAACAAGTACATCAACTCCGCGCCCATCGTCCAGCAGGATATCCTCCTCGCCAACGGCATCATGCACATCATCGCCGGCGTCCTCAACCCCATGGCCGCCGCCGTCATCCCCAACGCCACCGCCGTCTCGCAGACAGCCGTCTTCCCCATCAGCAGCGACAGGAACCCCTTCACGTCGGCCCTGCCGTGCACGACGGACTGCCCCGTCCCGACGAGCCCGGCGGCGGCGCGCAATGCCACGTCCACGACGAGCATATTCACGAGCAGGAGCAAGGGCGGCGCGGAGCACCACCAGGCCGTCGCCACGGGGCATGTCATGATTGGGGCGGCCTTGGGGGTTCTTGCTTTGCTATGAGACGTGCGAGGGCCTGGAGAGAAGAGAAAAAAAGAAAAAAAAAATAGAAAAACACACGGAAGAATAGAAAACAAGTAGCGTCGAACAGAATTTCCATAGAGCATAGACTCTGCACTTACCTGGGCTTCTGCCCCCGTCATCTCCAATAGATATTTTTTGAGTCAATTGAGCGCCTTTGGTTTCTCACAACACATCCCAGCCATGACTGTTCAGTATACTGCTTCCATATTCTGACACTTTCTACGCTGATTGCTACATGACAGCAAAGTGGCTGTGATCTATTGCCCTTACAGTGTCTCGGACATGATCACGGAGATCAATCTGGGCTTGCGTGCCTGGACGGCCCCCTCGTGTACTGCCATCTCCACGCTCAAAGGTGTAACCTGTGTAGCCCTTTCATGGTACAGGGACAGTATCACTCTAGTACAGGTGCCCTCTGAGCATCTCCCCATCACATCTTGTACGAGTATAACACAGCTCGTTGTCCGCGCCACATGGACTCTGGACTCCCGCAGCTCTCACGAGTACAAGTATTGTGCGCCGAATAGTACTCATACGCTATCGAATCACGCGGGACCCGAAGCCGAGCGAGATGAGTATCCGTCCTCTCCCTAGAGATTTCACCTCGTCAGCGCCACAACCAGTACTCTGTTAGCCCTTACCGAGAACGATCATTTTTTCTTTCACTCACGGCTGTTCGCTCTCGACGCCATCTTCAGCGTCTCGTTGAGCTCGTCCCAGCTGGGATAGTGCTCGTCCTGGTGGAGCTTCTTGAGCCGCGAAAGCTCCTCTAGGTGCTCCACGGCACGCTCAGCCCTGCGCATCACGAGATACGCGCACCCCAGCTCGTAGTACGTCTTCAAGAGGAGCGGATGCGGCGCCTCGTCCGGGGACCGCTCGCACTGCAGGATCCCCTCGAGCGTATCGATGGCCTTGCCATCCTGCCCGTCCTCCAGGTACGCCATGCCCAGCATGTGCTCGGGCAAGATGCGCGACGGGTCCCCGCTCGACAGGGCCCCTCGTTTCACGGCGACGGACTCCTTCAGTTCCCGGATGGCGTCCTTGACGTTGCCCTGCTTCAGGTAGGCAGAGGAGAGGCTCTCGATCGTGCGGAGACGCGAGGGATCGTCCCTTCTCAGTGTCGAGTTCTGTATGCGGAGCAGCTTTTGGAACAGCGTGACGGCCTCCTCAATTCGGCCGAGGGCAAGGTAGCAGGATGCGAGTTCGTGGTTGGACGCCGTGCTGCTGGGGTGCGCCTCGTCGAGGTCTTTTTGGAGCTCGACGACCTCGTTGATGAGCTTCAGGGCATCGGCGGGCTGTCCGCACTTGAGGTACGCCGTGGAGAGTTGGTGCATGGAGACCAGCCTGCTGTGGTGTTTGGGTGGAAGAGAGGCGTTTTGTATCCTGACGACCTTTCGAAACTCCACGACGCTGCGCTGGAACTGCTCGTTCGCCATGTATGCGGAAGCCAGTTGATGTTGTGCCGAGAGTAGGGCAGGATGGCTTTCGCGGACGACAGACTTGCGATTTTGGACGAGCGTCTCCAGAGTCGCGAGGCCATCTTTGATCTGGCCGGCCTGGATGTATGCGGTGCCCATCAGGTGCTTGGTCGCCAGGTTGGCAGGATGCGTCGCGTGGACCTGACCCTGTTCCATCTCGTCTACTTCACTTAGGAGGTTCAAAGCATCTGTCGTCTGGTCGTTGGCCAAGTACCCCGAGGCAAGAAGGCGCATTGTCTGGAGCTGGCGAGGGTGGCCCCGGCGGAGATTTGACTTCTGGACTTGGTCAATCTTCTTACACATCGCGATACTCTGCAGGACCTGGCCGTTGCTGAGATAGGCCCTGGCGAGCTCGTGCTGCGAGGAAAGCATCTCAGGATGATCCGCGGGGATGACGAGCGCCTTCTCCTGGACAACCTCATCGAGTTTCTTGATCGCCTCCTTGACCTGCCCGTCCTCGAGGTACGCTCTTGCAAGCTCGTGTAGGGCCGTCAGTTGCCCAAAGTCTGTCTCACGATCGCGCGAGGCACGCTTCAGGGCGACGACGCTCGCGAACACTTCGATCGCATCCCTGGTCTGGCCGTTGTTAAGGAATGCCGATCCGAGCTCTTGCTGCAGCGTCAGCAGATTCGGATTGTCCTTGTCGGTGATGGCCTCCTGCATCCCGATTGCCTTCTGAAGCAATGCTATTGCCTTGGTGACCTGGCCGTCCGCGAGATAGGCTCGACTCAGGTCGGCCTGCAGTATGACTCGGCTCGGATGAGTCTTGCTGATAACGGAGTCGTTCATTGCATCCCCCTCCTCCAGGACCTGGATCGCTTTCTTCGTCTGGCCATTCGCCAGGTATGCCTTGCCAAGTCCATGTCGAGTCGCGAAGGCCTGTGGATGGGGCGTGGTGCGGCCCTGTTTCTGATATATTCCGTCGAATATGGCCACTGCATCCCTTTCGCGGCCGATCGAGGAGTAGGCTGATGCAAGGATTTGCGCGACGGTGTCCCCTTCCCCGGAGTCTCCCGGCAGGTGGTTCTTCTTGGGCTTCATGATCTCTTTGCATATCTGTATTGATTTCTCAGGCTGCCCATCTTCGAGATAGGCCTTGGCGAGTCCCACTTGCAGTCCAACGCGGTCTTTGTGGTTCTTGGCCAGGTAATGCTGCTGGACGTTGTCAAGATCCCTTAGGAGCTCAATGGCCTCCCGCGTCTGGCCGTTGGAGACAAGAGCCGAAGCCAGCTGGAACTGGGAGCCAATCTGGCCGGGATCCGCAGGGCTCTTTATCTGTTCCTGGATCTTCACAACCTCGTCCAACAATGAGATTGCCTCCTTGGTTCGCCCGACTGTGTTGTAAGCGGAGCCGAGCTGGTGGAGCAATGCCAGTCGCTGCTCGTTTTCCTTCGGCAGCATGAGCTGGTTCTCGTGGACGTCGCGCACCTTTTGTAAGGTCGAGATCGCTTCACGCCACTGGCCGTTCCTGATGAAACCTCTCGCGAGCACTTGCTGCGAGAGCAGACGATCATGGTGTTGCTCGCTCAAGAAGGACCCCTGGATCGTGATGACCTTTTGTGTCGTGTCGATTGATTCTGTCACCTTTCCGGAACTCAGCTGATGAAGAGACAGCAAATGGTAGACTGGTAGGAGATTCTTCACGGGGTGTTTGGGATCTGCGTCAGCCCCATGAAAGATTTGCTCCAGGATCGGGGAAACCTCCTCCTGACAGTTCAGGTAGACGAGTAAGTCGCAGATCTGCATGAAGATCTGCGCAACTCGGAGGTCCTTCATGTTAGCGGGCATCGACCCAAGAAGAGCAATGACATGAGGCTCGAGTTGATGGAGGTAAGGCCGCCACTGGACTCTGCTGTACTGAGCCACGGCGACGATGCATCTCGAAGACTCTATGAGTTCTGGTCTCTGTGCCTGGTCTTGTCGCGCCGCAACCCAACCGTGAATCAGGGGATGCATGGAGAGCGTCTCCTCCCCGTTCATGAAGTCCACCCTGAGGAGGGCTCGGGAGCTCAGCTGCGATATCGCCAGCGCGAGACGATCCTCGTCCCAGATCTCGCCCTCGCGCTTGATGAGATCGGGTAGACGAGTAACATGCCAAGAAGAGACATGATCAATGAGATCGATGAATTTCACGTTGCTCCGCGCTTTGTTCGAACCATTCCAGGCATCCTCGAAGATGCCAATGGGAACACCGTCATGATGGAAAGTCGAGAGGATGTCCAAAAGGGAGAGCGCATCTTGGGCGCCCTGCGTCTCAGTCGACCTGAGTCTCTGCAAAGACACCTCGAACGTCGCGTAGACGTTGCGGTATCTTGGTCTGGACTGGGTCAGGCCAAAGTTCAACACCCTTTTGCGTTCATGCTGAAATATCGAGATGTACTCGTCGAGTTCGCAGTTCCCGAGCGCGATATAGGCTCCGGCCTGGATGATGGCAAGGGTATGGAGCCCTACCTCGCGAGTAATGGCTTCAACGACTGCCACTGACTCGGGTTCTGATGTTACAGACATCCTTGCGGACTTGAGAAATAAGGATACACATTCCTTTTCTCTGAGACTGCCCAGTTCCTCATGGCCGATCGTGTTGTGCCACTGGCATTCTGGAAGTCGAGACGTGAGAAGCACTGTCCCTCGGTTTCCAGAGGGGATGAAGTCTTGATAATCGATTTCCTCGTCGTCCGCGTTGTCCAGGACCAGGAGCCAGTTATTCGTGTTAGTACAATTTGACAGCATGAGGAGGACTTGGTCGATCTCCTTGGTCTCGGATCCAAGTGCTTGCGCAACTTTGGTGAAACCGGCTGTAGCCGTAGCTCTGCTGCTAACATCGATCCAGAAAACACCCCAGAAGCTGAAACGTGTCAGGCAAACCCCTTGAAAGCATCTTTGGGGAGTTGATGGGGGGTGGGGGGCAGCCGCTTACGACTTGCGAACTTGATTGGCGATGTGAAGGCAAAGCTCGCTTTTCCCCTGGCCACCGATCCCCGTGAGCACAAAGACCCTCTCCTTCTCATCCAGGGACGGGCTCTGTAGATTCGGATCTATGACGTTGACAACTTTCTGTATCGTGTCTTCTCGGCCTGTGAATAGCGGATTGACTCGTGATGGAACAAGCCAATGGACATTTTGCTCTGCGCATGAATCAGCCGAGATGCCCAACAGGTGGGACATATACCGCCTCTATATCGAGACATTCGATCAACGCACCCTGCGCCGCTCGTTTCAGATCTAGGGCCCTCTCGAACTGATTTGAAATGGAGTCCATGACCTCCGAAGCAGCCTCTTCTGTTGGAAACTTGCAGATCTTGCTGTGATTTGCCTTGCGTTCCACTTGCAGCTCCACGTCGTCGGGCAAGCCCATGACTGCCGATGACTTTTCAACAATCTGCGGTCATCAACGTTAACTGTGATGCGCCGACCAGGTCGGACGTCCATGTCAGACTTACTTTACCCATTACCTTACCCAAGCGCGACTTGCCATAGTCCTCCGTCTCAATATAGCTGATGACGAGGCAGTGCTCGGGCAGATGGCGCGATTGCTCGAACCGTCTTTTGACGTCCTTTGATTTGGCCTTGAGGCTTTCAATAAGGTCATTGCTCGGATTCCTTAGGCCTTTTCTCAAGAGTTTGACCACAATATCGCCAAGCTCGCTCCAGTGCCCGCCAAGGTGTGGCGTTGCGAAGAAGACCAGAAGTCGGGTTGCGTGGGCAATGGATTCATATGCCGGATCCAGCCTCGCTTCCACAAGAGCCTGACCTCAACTGCATTAGCTCACGGGGAGACTCCGAGAGGTTCGATGTGTGCGAAGCAGCGTGACACTCACTGATTTGGCCACGAGGCCCCCAAGACTGTGGCACAAAAAGATAATCGGTCTCTGAGAAAGCCCCTTCATCCCGTGTCAGTGCGATCTCCCGCCATTGCTCTCACTCGCGAATGTGCACTGCTCTAGGTCTCAAGGTCCAATACTACCTCGCGCAGTTCTAGAAGACGATGCAAAAGCACCTTGGCGTAATCGTCCAGGTCCATGGCCGCGGCACCTATGGCCGGGCTCGAATTGTACGCAAACAGCATAATCCGGCACGGTCTCTTGAGAGTGCCCGGGAGGAACTCCGTGATCCAAGGCGTTTCCTTGGAGGAGCCGGCCCAGGTGGCCAACGCATGATTCGGGTTGTCCTTGAAATTGAGACCATGGACGGCCACCACGCTGTCCGTCAAGTCAGTAACATTCATGAACAGACTCCATCAGAGCTCAGATGAGATTTGACTTACTCGACGACTGGCTCAATGCCTTGGACCTTCTCATTGGACTGATCATCGAGAACGTGGAGGCCTGGTCCGTACATGGCCTCTGGGTGTTGAGAATGGCTCAATAGCCTCTCTTTCGCAGAAACCTCACGAGGCATGATCTCAAAAGAGCTTCACGACCATTCCCGGCCACGAAGAGTGGCCACTCGATGCTCCAGACCCGCGAGCGAACCCGGGCAGCTAGGCACCTCTCCCTGCCTCCCCGAATACTCGACCCAGCAGCGTCAATAATCCTGCTCCAGCGAGATTCGGGTGCTCTCCGAACAAGAAGCAAGGCATCTGTAAAGGCAAGGCGAGCCGCTTCGACGATCAGACTCTCTCTGTCGACCGGGAATCCATAGCCACCGATCATCCTGGGGCTGAGCGGGAGCCGCCGCATTGCATGGGATCAGTGGGACGGCGGATCAGCAGGGGTCGTGACTGGCTGGGGCCTTTTCGGCATATGTAGACGCCGCAAAGTCATGCCTGGAGAGGACGATGCGGGGGCATCGTGGGACTTTTCCCGCGGCCAGAGGCCGGAAGCCCGTTTGATCGTCGCGAAAGCAGGAAGCAGAATGGCGGCCATGTCGCTGAACGGGCGATAAGCATTGCGAATGCCGGATGCCGCAGCTGAGGCCACGTTCACCTCGAGGGGACACTGAGTCTGGAGTTGACGTCGCGCGAATGCAAACTCTGAAAGCTCGACACCGTGCTTGCTCAAGTAGGCTGATATCTGGATGAGTAAGCCTTGATGAAAAGAATCTGGAATTTCAAACTTGTCAACTTGACGATCTGCTCAGGGTCGAGTTGAGACCTTCGAGTGCCACCATGCCTCTGGACGTGGGCACCTGAACAAGAGGACAAGTTTGTTGAGAAAAAGCCGTTCGACAAATCTTCGTGCCAAGCAATCTATCCTGGTTGCATAAGTGTCATCGAAAGAAGAACAGGCATCGAATTTCTAATGCCCGCAGGAACGAGAAGCCGCTACACTCAACCAACATCCGATCCATCCAAATCCAAGAATAGCAACCACCTCCCTCCCGTAACCTGAATCAACCAACTCCATCAAATGAGGCTTTTCATTTCTTCCGTTTTCTCCTCGGATATGTTCATTAAATCGTGGGGATTCCCTCATATTCGGCATAGCCCAGGGCGAGGTTCATGTTCTCTGTGATTCTGGTCAGTCGTCACGATCAAGGCATGATCAAGAAGAGGGTGACATACGCAAGCATTGGGTCGCAGCACCCTTGAGCAGATTGTCGATGTTGGCGCAGACGACGACTCGCTTCCCGCCGCTGTGGACCGCGAAACCACCAATCTCCACACCGTGCTTCTCCATGATTCCCCGCACGAGCGGAGCCTCACCAACAACCTTGACGAGCTTCTCGCCCGCGTACCGCTCCTGGTAGATCTGCCGAATGTCCCGAGAAGTCATGGTCTTGTTCAGGGGGATGTTGATGGTGTGGTGAATGCCGCGGAACCAGGAGGCCACGTGGGGGATGAAAGCCACCGAGGTGCCGAGCTGCCGGCCAATCTCACGCTCGTGAATGTGATCAGTCAAGCTGTAGGGCATGAGGTTATCCTTGAGCAGGTTCATGTCGTTCTTTGGCGACGGCTTCGTGCCGGCACCGGAGTATCCTGAGACACCAAAGACGGTAGGCTCGCCTCCCAGATGCTCCAGGATGGGGGCAATGCCAAGTTGGGCCGCGGTGGCATAACAACCCGGATTTGAGATGCGGGTGGCTTGGTAGATTTGTGACCGCTTGGTCAACTCCGGCAGACCGTAGGTCCAGGTGTCGTCGAAGCGATAATCGGCAGAGAGATCAACAACCACGCTCTCCTGGTCCTTTCCTGTTGATGCGGCGTTGATGGCGTCAATGTATGGCTTGCAAACACCATTGGGCAATGCCATAATCCAGCAATCAATCTGTCCTTCCTTTTCCATCTTGCCAACGTCCTCGGGGCTCAAATTCTCGTGGATGAGCTTGCGTTTGGTGTATCCCTTGAGCTCCTGGCCGGCAAGCTCACGAGAGGAGACATGCCGCAAATCCATGAACTGGTGGGCATTGAGCAGATCAATGAGCGCCTGTCCCGTGTAACCTCGGGCACCGATCAACGCAACACGGGTGGGCGTGGTGTTTGAGGCGTTCTTCTTGCCGAAAGGGGGGTTCGGGTTGGTGGTTGAAGCAAGACCTCGACGTTGACCAGAGAAAGGCGCCTGGCCAGCCAAGCGAGGTCTCGCCGTGGAGTAGCTGCGGACCTGCTGAGTGGCCTGGGCTGTGTTGCGGGCCTGGCTCGCGGCCTGAGCGGCACGGCGCAAACGAGCTTCCAGGTTTGAGTCACCGAGCATGGCGCGCCCATGTGAGATAAAGCTCTGGTAGACGGGGTCCAGGGCTGCAGATCGGAAATCGCAGCCATAGTAGAACAGGACACTGCCGTTGTTGTTGAAGCTTCCGTCGGCCTTCTCGAAGAACCACGTCAGATTTTCGTCGTTCTCGCTGACGGTCCAAGCCAGGACGGGGAAGTCCTTCTTGATCGCGGCGAAGATGTTTTCGGCAACGTTGGTCAACCACCCAGACTTGGTGATGCCAAGGGTCGCGAGAGTGGCCATGGGCCGCTCGCCTCCGGGAGGGATGACCACGGCGACTCCCTGCATGGCCTCATCAAAGTATGCCTTGAAGGGGTTCTCCTTCAGGAAGTCGATGAACCGGTCAACCGTGGCCTCTGCATCCAGGCTCTCCCTGTCGCGAATCAAGCTGGCCTTGAGTTTGTCCAGGTCCTCGAACTCGGAGATAGAAGAGACCGCCTGGATCTTATCGCCACGACGAATCAATGTACCAGCTCCCGAGTCGGTGAAAAGCTCCTTCTGCAAATCGCTGGGGTGGATGATGGCGACGCTGGAGGTTCTGGGCAGGGTATCGAGCAACTCCTTGATCTCCTTAATCTTCAACCGAGTACCGTATCTGCACCAGGGCTGGGACATGAGGCGGTCGAACTCCTCGTCAAGGTTGATGTGAGAGATCTTCTGGGCATCCCCGTCGAATAAGCCTCCCTTCTCGGAGAGGTAGACGACCTTGAGGGGCTCCAAAGCGCGGGCAAGCTCGGCCGCAGCGACATCGGCGTTGACATTGAGCAATCGGCCATCCTCGGACTCGGCCAGGGAGGTGAGGATGGGGATGTATCCAGCCTCAATGGACTTTTCGATCGACGCCTTGTTGACCTTTGTAATCTTGCCGACGTACTGCCACTTCTCCTTGTCGAGGTAGTCGGCGATGAAGACGCCGCTCAGGGATCGAGTCGCAACGCCGAGTTCGTCGAGTCTGTTGGTGAGCTTGAGATTCTCCTCGAGGAACAACTTGCGGGCGACTCCGAGCGTCTTGGCGTCCGTAACCCGAATGCCCTCCTCGAACTGAGGCTCGACACCGGCCTCCTCGAGGAGTTTGTTTAGCTGCGGGCCGGCGCCGTGGACGATGACCGGGTAGAGACCGAGCTCGTAGAGGAAGAGGAGGCTTCGGCAAAGCTCGTCGAGGTACTCGGTCAGGATGGCGCCGCCAACTTTAATGACGGCGAATTTCTGGGAGGAGACCGAGGTAAAGAGCTTGAGGTACTGCTGGCCCTCCCTCTTGCTTCCGATGCTGCTGACCGTCTGGGCGACGATCTCTCGTGTGCGGTCCCTCGCGGGCGGCGCAGCCAGGCATCTTGTCAATGACAGCCCGCGGCGATGTGCGAGACCCGGCGAGCGGAAAAGGCTGTTGTTGGATGATGCGAGAGCGCCCGCTCTGGGAAGAGCCCGTCGAGTGCCGGCCCGGAGGGCCGCAGAGGTGGCTGAGAGCATTCTCTGCAGGTCTCTGGCGCTCAATTCGAAAGGATGCTCGGATTCGGCGAAAGTAAGGACAGATCAGAGGGAGAGGGTGATTCAATTGCGACCGTGGAGGGTGTCAACTGGCCAGACAAGGAGTCATTGCAGTTGAGGTATACCGTGACTGGAGTCCTCCTGGATTCAAGTTAGCACCTCGTACGAGTACGGAGCAGGCTCGTCGGAGTAGGAGGCAGACCGTGGGGCCAGATTGTGGGGGAGGGGCAGAAATTTCCATCCTAATAGGCAGTCGCGTCCCCGACACCGGCCAAGTCCGTGGGCGGTGAGACTAGCACCTGCCGGGAGAGTGGGCCCAACTGCACCTGCTATCCGAAACGATCGCGAAATCCAGGCCCGCACCCCAATTGATCGCTCCTGCCCTGACTCGTGCTCTGCTTTTCACCTTACGAGGCCTTTGGCAAGCGCTATCCGATGAGATCAGTCACTTCCAGTACTCGTACGAGTCAACACATTGATGTAGGTAAGCGCATCTGAGGCAGAAAAAGGTCGACTCGACTCGCTCTTGCCGGGCTGAGATCACTGGACGCTTACTCCTCGAGTTATTGATGCCTTTCCAATTCATTGTTGGATCAATCAATCCAATGATATCTTAGTAGTACTTACTACTACCACTACCTACTACTACTATTAGTTTGAAGCCTGAGAGCTCCCAGACTCCGACGGTCTTCGACTCGGTTCGCCTTCAAATTACCGTCGACCTTTGCCCCACATTGAGCAGACAATTGATCAATGTCATGATCGATCTTCAACCCTGAGGCCCAGTAGCATTGAGTTTGATCCGCCATTACTTGGAAGTTCAAGTTTGCGTACAGGATGGGCTTAAGAGAAGGAAGTTGAGATTGATGTTCTTCCTTCCAGCATTCCGTTGACTACTAGTACTAGTACTAATGCCTCTACTCCAATCAATGGATCAATCCATACTTTTGAAGCACTCTTACTCTCAAACTTCAGTGGTAGGTCAGGCCATATCTGATCGCAAGACGAAGCCCGAAGTCCTTGAATTTGATGGCATCAAAACAGACCCGTCGGCGAACCCAGGGTATTCCAGAGCGATGTTTTTTTACTTAGATGATCTAGTATCGAATGAATTGGACAGTCGCTGAACAATTCTCCCCTCATGTCACGATCCTGCAATTGCTGAATCCAGACGAAAATGTCAAGTCGCACAGATCGCAAGTTTGTGACGGATGGAAACCCATTATCTCAGATAGGTAGAAGGTCTAAACGCCTAGCCTCCAAAATCATACACGTAAACCCTCCCGGGAAAGCATCAGAATCGTATCTCTTTGGGAAATTTGGACCAAGGTTTACATCAATAAACCCCAGAAGGCCGGGCCGAGCATCGATCGCAAGCATGGTCTCCTGATCGAAACCGCACTCGGACCAAAAAAATTGCAAGCCATTAAAGCGTTGCGTCATCGTAAAGTGGCATTTCAGGCATTGATGTGTTTGAACGGAACAGAGAAGAAAGACGGCAAATCAACGAGTCGTGACGACTGCGGGCCCTTGTCAGCGCAGAAGACGGGCAAAAGGATCGGGGGGGCTGGCAGCTCACCGGCAGGAACAATAATAACGACCAGGAGGATGATAATGCCCACGACCAAGCAGATGCGCATCTTCATGTCCTTCCACCACATCTGTTTGCGTACTCTGTTGGCACCGCGACGAAAATCGTGAGCAGACTCCGCCAAGGTGGTCGTCTTGTCTTGGAGGGCGTCGAGGTCCTGGCCACGCTTGGCCACCTTGTTCATGTTGTCTTGCATGACCTTGACGGTCTCGTCGATTTGCTATCCAAGAAGACATAAGGCATTAGCTTCGCTTGCAACAAAATGGAGGCGCTGCATTTCGGTCGGAGCACCGTCGTCGGCTCCTTGGGCGCTTCGCAAAGCTGCGATGCAGAAGGGCGAGCAAATGGCGGAATGTGCATTGATCGATAGTCGGGCGGTTGACGTCGTGCGTCATGGGTCGCGCAAATCATCGCGCGGTCCATGGAATTCCAATCCACCTTGCCATCCGCAGCGAAATCAAACGGAAAGAAATCAGGGAAGAAATCGCATCAAGCTGAATATGACATACTCTCTGCAGCCTCTCAGGTCGGGAGTCCTCGCCTTGGGGGCCATTACCCCCCTTGGGAACGTATGGATCGTAGGGAGCCTCGGACATGGTGACGAGATGACGGTGCTAATTCGAAAAGTCGAAACAGGAGGTCGGATAGGTGAGAAAAT
>NQYQ01000032.1:236008-248297 GCA_003055925.1 Escovopsis sp. Ae720 | reverse complement strand
TTCATTCGTGCTACTCGTCAGGGGTAGAGAATCTACTTGATCAAGGTTGCAAAGGCCGGGCAACCATACTACCCCGCGGGGTACCAGAATGTCCTGGCTAATGAGGATGAGTTGCGAGCCACGAGCCAGGAGGCCGACTTGTATCCAATCTTCTTCCTCCGCTGATATCCTGCTTGCTGCCTTCTAGAGGACAGTCGTCCAGGCATTTACAGACTGCAGTCCTCCGAGGATTCCAAGATGCTGGAGGCTGTGTATAGGCCAATGCCTGCGCTGACCGGAGCAACAGTGGCTTCTTGGGTATAATGTGGGTATAGACAATTAGGAAAATGGATATAGATGAACCAGAAAGAGAGGTCAGGCAAAACACTGAAATGGAAACACGAGACCAAGGGAAAAAATCAAGGACAGGATATCGGAGACCAAATGGCCTCCCGATGCACGCGTCAAGGAATGTCAAAAGAGTCAAGGAAATCAGTTGATGTCGCCGAGGGCGCTCTCTCGGAGCGCCTCGTAGCGGCTAGGATCGAAGCGTGCTCGCTTCCAGCCATTAGCACGAAGGCGCTCGATGCGCGTGCGTAGCTCCAGAGCCCGCATTTCGTCGGTCATAATTGTGGGAGGCTGTGGTGCCATCGCCGCGGCGATGTCCTGGTCAATCCAAGAGAGATGGGATGAAATCTGGCTTTGGAGGCTTGCCAAAATGGTACAGTACTGGTGAACGGATCGCTGGCCCAGGAAATAATCCACGTCCGACTCGCCATCATCCGATGTAGGGGAGGACAAGGGCGACGACGAGGACGACATGGAATCTGTCGAGGCGATGCTGAGCGTTGGCGACGGGAGCGGGAGGGGTGAGAGACCCCTGTCCATGCGGTCGAGGGGCGCTGGCTCCGGGGCGCTGGTGATGACGGGTTCAGGAGAGGCTGGCGGGCTGAGCCAATCATCAAAACCGAGGGTGGGAGAGTCTGGGCGAATGATGGGCTCGTAGGCGGGGACCCCAATGAAGGCAACGCGCTTTTTGGGCTTTGGTGCAGAAATGCTGGACTTGAGGCAACTGTCGAGCGAGGGCGATGGGGAGGGTCCCCGCGAGGTCGTGGGGGTGATGGATCGGCTGTCGGATGGGGAAGATGAATGCAGGCTCGGAACGGGAGAGAAGCTTCGGGATGACGGGCGGCGCTTGGAGGCGTCCTCGGCAGCGGCTAGATCCGAAGCGGCCCGGTAGTGCTCACGTGCTTCGAGGAGCAACTTCGTCCGGTAGGAGGAGTTCTGCTGGAGAGAGCGGACCTGCATCTCAATAGCGCTGGCGGCATAGAAGCGAACAAAGAGCATGTGAGCATTTTCGACATGCTGTAAAGAAACGGGTCAGTTGAGATTGTTCCTCTTGAAATCGGGCTGCGCTTTGCAGTTTGATGCATTGAAAGCACGTACCTGACTCTTGGTGCTTTCGACAAGCTCGACGCATCGGGAGTGGCATGCGCGATACTTTCTGTTGATGTATTCCCTCTTGATCTCGGCCAACGCCTTCTTCCAATCCACCGGGGACTTGGGGAGAGACTTGTGTGAGGAGAGAGGCTCTGATGCGGGCAATCTCGCGGGCTTTGGGATTGTGCGGGAGACGGATTGGCGGCGGTTAGCCACCGGGGCGTCGAAGTAGAAGTCGGTCATTGGCGGCGTGGACTGCCTGGAGACAGGCAAGGGGATCGAGCTCAAAGGCATGTTGGACTTCAACGGAAGACTTGGGGAAAGGTGTGTCGAGAACACCTTAGGTACTCTGTCGCTAGTAGTACTGCTAGAAGGGATCGGGTTGTCCGTCGATGATTTGGGTCTCGATTCGAAAGGGAAAGACAGTGATGGATATCCGGAGGTACTCGACGAAGCAAGACGATGTGCAGCGAAGCTGTCGTAGAGAACGGGAAGCCGATGCTTTTTCAATAAAAGGAGAGAAGGCCGGAAGAGAGTCTGGAGAACCTGGACCCCGTCGGCGTTTTTGTACCGTACGACAGAAGCCAACAGCCTCGATTTTGTTATGTAAAGGAAGGGACGAGTTGGACCAAAACAAGAGGCTGGATCAGATCGGATGGTGACCGCGAAAGGAAAGGGTTAGTACTAGTAGTTGGGAGAAGTAGAAGGAGAAGAAGAAAAAAAAAAGAGATGGCGAGGCGTCAGAGATGTCGGGATGCGGATCGCGAGGGGCCCCAGAATGTATATCAGTGACTCGGGTGATGCGAGGGAGGAGCGAGCGAGCGAGCGAGAGCAGGCAAGTGCACGCACCTGCATTCGTAACTTGCAGGAGCGACTCGGAGCAAGCACTGAGATTAGAGTTGGGAAAGCGCAAGGAGCTCGGATGGCGGACAAGGGGGGCAGGAGGGACCCGGTGGATCCAAGAATCCAGGAACCCCGGCCATGCCTGCCTGGCTGGGAAGAGACACCCGTCCTGCAACTTGGAACTGGCAGGAAAGCGCGAGAGGCAATCGAAGTCCCCGGGCCGGTACCAGGCCAGTACTAGACCAAACAGAGGATCGGGCGTGTCACTGACAGGTTCCCTGGCGGTACCTCCCACCGTGCCTGCATTGAATTCGTCCGTCCAGCCCTTGGCACTGGCCTGTGAGGACTCGTACTCGTACCTGTCTCGTACTCGTACCACCTGCACTCGTAATCAATACTCGGAACTCCCTGGGCAAGAGGCACCGTGTTGCTCACGCGTCCGCACCTGCCCGTGGGGGCAAGGGCTTAGAAGGCGATGCAAAAAGGAAAGAAGCCTCGAGGGCCATCGTCCCGACCTGTTCCAACTCGTACTTCAATTGCTTCACTGAGCTCAACCGCCTCGAGAACGACGATGCCCTTCAATCGCTCCAAGACATTCGCAGAAATTCCCGTCCGCGAGACCGACCAACAAGAAAAAAAATTGCGCAAGGTACGAGTACTACGGAGTACGAGTACGAGGACGAGTACACACGCGAACAGCCTCGAGATCGAGACTCGCACTGCTTGGATGGTCGAGCCTCGGGTACAGGTGATCACGGAGTAACCGTCCCTGCGATACAGGAAGCGAGACCAGCAGGAGGCTACGGAACAGGGGCTCGGGCCATTGGGAGGGGGCCCGCCGATGAGCAAGGGGGGGAGCATCAGGACGGGCTATCAGGGCGGGCTCTCAGGGCGGGCCTACCGGTACCGGCACGAGTCTCGTCTAGCCCTCCTCGAGCTGTCGTCGTCCCCTTGTCGATCGAGGTGGTCGTCCCCGTCATAGCCACCAGCCTCAGCAGCTCGGCTGCTCGGTTCATGGGCTTCGCCTCCCAGCTTGTCTCCTGAGTGCCTGCAGCGGACTCCAGACATTGCCCCCCCTCCCGCGGGCCCTCTCTCTGTTTGCCGTCTCGTTTGCTTCTTCGCCGAGACACACAGATGATTGGAGTATTCCGTGCTGGTACGAGGACGAGTACAAGCACTCCAACAGAAGAGGGGCTTGAGCCCTACTCCGCGTACTCGTATGTATGTCCTCGTGCTAGCTGGGATGGAGTGTCCACGGAGGATGAGCAGAGTCGGGACTCGAAACGCGCCCCTGCTCTTTGGCCGGGTGGGCTTTGACATTGCGAAGAGCAGCGAGAACCGGCTGAACGGGAGAAATGGGAGCAAACAAGAGGGAAATCAGACCGAAAGCCGAATGAAGGTCGCGCATCAGGCTCCCTTCCCATTGGGCACGTCGTCCTGGGCTCCCTCCAATGAGCTCCGCTGTGCCCTGCAGGTACGATCTCCATCGCTGGCCAGCTGGCCCAAAAGAGGCTTCGCTCTAACCATTGTGTGTTACGAGTACAGGACCAGTGAGACTCCGCATGGAATATTTCTCGTACGAGTTAAGGCCTGCTTCTCCGATCCCTGGACGCTTCGACCCTCGGAAGAGATGGGCGTGAGGATTTGTCGCCACAACATCAAGACTCTGGAGAGCCAGGCGTTCTACCGGTATGCTATGCCACGAGTACGAGTGGGAAACCTGGGACGACTGATACGCCAATGAGCACGACTCCTCTCCAAGAAGCCCTGATGAAGGTGCAGAGGCTCGGCGTCGCATGAGTCGTCACATGTCGACTAGAAACGACTGGAAGTCTGTCACCCAGAAAGATTTGCATGGGACTAGTATCTTCTATCAGATGCTAGTAGGAGTGCGGGTCTCCACGATGGTTGCTAATACCTGGATCCACAATTCATCGATGGATGGAGGCTCATTTACCAAGTACGGATATCTCGCCGCACCCCGTATTCATCTCTCGTCGCGGCTCGAGACCCCTGCCGTTGGGGCCATGAAGATGGGCGTGGTAGCAAGAGTTATTCCGACGGCGAAAAAGGGCCTGCCAGTCTCACTCTCGTCTCTTCCCTTTCGCGGTCTTCTCTCGACTCGCAAGACCGGTCGGTCTTGTGTCGACAAAATCCTCCACAGCGAGGGAGAACCGACGAGGGCCGCCCCCTCCCGATGGTCTATTTCCGGCGTCCAATTCTCCGCAAATCTTGCCCTGAGTCAGGCATCATCATGGACCATGGAAAGATCTGCATACGAGTACAACCTGCGCATGCACCTTGTGTACATACGGGCGCATGTGCGCAATGGTCACAGGCAACGAGCTTCTGCGCTTCGACACCTACCGAAAAAGGCATGATTGAAGCGCAGAATCTCTCGTCTGAGGTCATGCATTCATCAACTGCCGGGACCTTCGGATAGATGCACCTCGACGCCGTGCCCATCGACACTGCATGAATACCACCACCTCACTGGCTACCAGCACGCATATGCAGGTGACGCTGCAGCTACAGGTAGATATCCTGCATAAAGCGCCTGCACCAGGTTACCTCCGGTCACACGGATCAAGTCTCGCCCGCAGGCTCCATTACGATATGGGAACATTCGTACGTATATACGGAGTACAAGTGCAAATGTGATTCCGCAACGAAGGATCAGATCAAGGCTTCTGAGTCAAAAGGCAGCGAGCTAAATGTCAGCAGAGCGGGCGTCGCCTTTTTGGCCCCTGACGAGGACTCTTACGAGTAATTCGTCCCCGTCGCGCCTTTTCGGGGCCGGCTGGGGCGCTCGTGTCCTCTCGGAAATACAAACAGTTTCCACTGCAAAGGGGGGGGAATGGGGGGCGGAATCCGGCGTCGGAAAGGACGAAACGCGGATCTTGGGGGATGGGGGGATGGGGGGATGGGCGAGGGAAGGGGGAAAGGGGGACGGAGGAGGGGGCCGCTCTGCTCTGCATGGCTCTTCAGCTTGCAGAGTTCAGATCTCCATTTCCCAATTCCGTCTCGATTCCTATTCGAGCTATTATCTCTTCACGGATTCAGCTCGTTTGAGAGTCTCGATCTGCGAGAACCCACCTCTCAGCTCCTTTCCCAGCATTTGCCACGACCAGATCTGCAGCAAATCTCAGAAAAGAAGCGCAAGTCTGTTCTACGAGTCAACGAAAGATGGATAGTCGTTTTCCAGAGCCGTTACTCCAGAATGCAGGCTTGGGCTCAGCGCCAAGTACAATCAAGGGTACTCGAGAGCCGCAGACTCAGCCCTTTTCTGTTCCGCGTGTCATTTTCAACCTATCATTCAGCGAAGGAAGAGGGGGGGTTTCCGGTTCGAGGCATTTGCTTTCGTTTGCGCAATTGACCAAAAATCCTTCCTCCCCCGATTGACCACATATTGTATCGGCTCCCCTTACCTCCGACAGCCTTCGTTTGAGTCGGAGCCCGCAGAATTTAAGAGCCTCAAAGCTTCATCCCAGAGGCGCCAATTGGCGAAGCCAATGTCGTCCCGGCTACGCCTCGTCAGAGCACTCAAGCAGCGCATGTCTCTCCACCGAGGCCTTGGTCTTTGTCAATCGACCCAAGTCTTGTCTCGCCCAGAGAAAACGCTCTCATCAGACAAGATTTGAGTGAGACCTCAAGACAGGCCCAACGCCAGTGCGGTGGGTGAGGCCCTCCGAGACCCCCGCGTCTCACATTGGCTTTAAGCAGGGGCAGACGGTTTGTGGCAGACTGCCACCTTTCTCGATACGCGCGAAGCACAAAATGGATGACAGGAGAAGCATGACCAGTCTTGAAAAGTCGAATGAAGGCATCACGATGGAAGAGTTGACGTTGGAGAAAGGAGCATGATCATGATCATGATGGAGGCGATGCTTGGCACAACAGGCCGGAGCTCGCGTGGCGCATACAAATTTCGGTAATGAAGGAGCCGGATCCGCTCGCTGCCAACAGGCGACTGTCCACGACCAACGCGCATGCCTGACCATGCTGTCATCATCTCGGCAATTCCTTCGAATTCAATTTCACCTTGTTGATTTTTTTTTCTTGGTCTGTTCGCTCATGCGATCTAGAAAGTTCCGCCAAATGCTTAGTTACCCTCCCCTTTGATCCCATCCACCACCTTCAACCCCTCGGCGCGTAAGGTCAACCCTTCCAACTCCTGCTTCCTCTGGATCCTCGTCTTGAGTTCCTCGGCCATGCTCTTGAGGTCGACCAACACGCCTTCCTTTTCAGGGTGGCCGTCTTTGAGGCCCATCTCCTTGATCTTGATCTTGCCGGCCGCGAGCTCGTCCTCGCCGATGAAGATGGCGAAGGGCACGCCATTGGCCTCTGCCGCCTTGAATTGGGCTTGCATCTTGGGCTTGCTCTTGTACAGGAACTCGGCCTTGCGGGGGGGCATTAGTCTTACTCTCGACGTGGTGGTGAAAGAAAAGGAAAGCAACGGAACAGATAGGAACGGGATGGAAAGGGGGAGGGAGAGGCTCACCTTGATGCCCGCTTCCCAGAGCTTGGCGCAGACATCGAGTCGCTCCTTGACGAAGCCTTTCCCGCCAAAGGCCATGACGTAGACGTCCACGTCGTTGCCCCTCACCATCTCGGCAGACTTGTCGGCGGCCATCCTCGCCTTGGTGATGGAGAAGATGCGGTCGACGCCGAAGGAGATGCCGACGCAGGGGATCTGGGTCTTTCCGGAGAACATACCGACCAGGTTGTCGTATCGGCCTCCGGCGGCGACGCTTCCGACGCCGACGGTGGGATCGTCCGAGCGGTCCTCGTCCTCGGCGTTTCCGCCCTTGGACTTCTTCTTGGGCTTTGCGGGCGCGGCGCCCTCTGCGGTGGCGGCGGAGGAAGAAGCGGCAGTCTCGGGGGCGGAGCCCTCGGTGACGACCTCGTAGATGAGGCCCGTGTAGTAGTCGAGGCCGCGGGCGAGGCCGAGGTCGAAGGAGACCTTGTCGAGCGCGCCAAAGGCCTCGAGATACTCGAAGAGCAGGCCGATGTCCTCAATGCCCTGCTTCATGGACTCGTTGGCGGAGAGCTTCTCGTCGGCGCGCAGCTTCTCGAGCAGGTCGTGCTTGCCCTTGTGGACGACCCACTCGCCGATGCGGTCGGCGATCTCCGGGTCGAGGCCCTTCTCCTCGGTCATCTCCCTCTTGACGTCCGCCCAGGGCAGCTTGTCGAGCTTGTCGACGGCGGAGGAGATGGTGCGGATTTTGTCCTCGGGGACGCCGCAGACCTGGAAGATGCCGTCGAGGATCTTGCGGTGGTTGAGCTTGATGGTGTACGCGCCGTCCCAGCCGAGGCCCTCGAAGACCTCGCAGATGATCTTGATGACCTCGGCGTCGGGCAGCATGGCGTCGTAGCTGCCGGCGATGTCGAAGTCGCACTGGTAGAACTCGCGCATGCGGCCCTTGGTCATGGCGGGCTGGTCGCGGCGGTAGACCTTTGCGATGTGGTAGCGCTTGATGCTCTGGATGTCCTTGTTCATGGCGAGGAAGCGTGCGAAGGGAACCGTCAGGTCGTACCGCAGGGAGCAGATCTCGCCGCCCTGGTCGGCGAGGTCGTAGATGAGCTTGCTGTCCTCGCCGTATTTGCCGGCCAGGATCTCCCGGAGCTCGAAGACGGGCGTGTCGATGGTGACGCCGCCGTGGCGCTTGAAGACCTCGGTGATGGTGCTGAAGATCTTGTCGCGGATGACCATGTCCTTTCCGTTCCCGTGGGGTAAGTTGGTCCGCAGTCCATGCGACGTGGGGGGGGAAGGGGAAATGACGACGACGACGATCGGAGTTGAAGGGCGCTGGGGTACATACAGTCTTTGGTGCCCTTGGGCGTCTTCAGCTCAAACTTGGACTTGGGAGCCATGGCTGCGGTTCGCGCCTGCGCTTGCGACGACAACGACGACGACGGCGGCGGAGAGGTGGAGGAGGAGGAGTAGGAGGAGGAGGAGTAGTGAATGGGCGAGCGGCTTTCGGCGATGCGCTGCGGGCGCAGAGGTGAGGGTATCGTGTGCGCGAGGCAGAGGTGTTGCGACGAGAAGAGTCCAGGCGGCCGAAGAGACCTTGACGATCTGTGCAGCACTCGATTCATCCGTGGGGTCACGGAGCAGGAGGGGGAGAGGGGAGGGGGAGGGGGAGGGGGGAGGTCGAAAAAATCGGGTGCTTCTCGATTCTGCCGACTTCTTCTGGCGGTTGTGGTGGGAGTCACAGCAAGCACTTCAAGCCTCGATTTAGCGCGATCGATTGATCCATTTGATACTCGTACTGTTCGGAGCGGATGCCCCGCCAACCCGCTGGAGCCTGCAAGGGCGGGATGCCGACTTATCGATAAGCGCATCTTGATCTCCTCGATGGCCTCGCCTCGACGATCTTTGATATATTCCAGTTGATCAGGATCTACTAGGTGCTTAGTACTTGGTATTTACAAGACGGAGGCCGTGGGATGAGTTCGTAGATGATATGTCCATCCTGCTTAATACGAGCATAGTAATATGTGTGTGTCTATTACGGAGTACGCGCCTGCTTCATCCGTCTACAAGGCGGGCTCGGCTCCCCGGATATTCTTCACGTCGAGCAGAAAGGGAAAGGGATAGGGCCCCCGGCGAGACTCATGACTTCCTCCCAGCGGCCAACCACTGGTCCATCTCCTCAAACAGCCTATCCGTATGCGTCATCACGAAGTCGTGCGTGCCCGGCATCACCCTCAGATCCACCCTGTCCGGACCACCGGCGAGCGCAAGGGCATCCTGCCTGTAGATGTCCAAGTCGATGATCTCGTCGTCCTCGGCCAGCAGGATCAGCGTGCTTCCCGGGTCCCTCCGCGCCAGCAGCCTCCACGAGTCGTGCTGGTCGATCATGGGCGCGTGCTTGATGGACGACATGAAGGCGGGGATGAAGCCATCGTGGTTCGCCACCATCCAGCGCACGTAGGACATGACGCGCTTCTCGAGCGGCAGGGGCGCGTCGTCGGCGTCGGCGTCGCCCTCCTTGGTGAGGTGCACGGCCTCGGCGACCTCGACGGGCTCCGGGGACGCGATGGAGGCGGCGGCGGCGCGCTTGGGCTTGACGGAGCCGGCGATGGGCTTCTGGAGGCGCACGCGCGCGAGGTGCGCGAGGATGCGCTCGGGGACGAGGCCGGAGCGGAAGAGGATGCGGGACGGCAGGCCGAAGCTCTCGGAGCGGATGAGGCCCGCGGGCGCGAGGAGCACGAGCGACGACACCATGTGCGGGAAGCTGACGGCGAAGTGGATGGCGATGGCGCCGCCGAGGGAGTAGCCGACGAGGCTGACGGCGTTGGTGCCGGTCCAGGCGAGGGGGCTCGAGGCGAGGGCGAGGAGCATCTGCGAGACGTAGAGGCGGGCGTCGTGGGGGAGGTCACCGACGCCGTCCGAGAAGCCCCGGCCGAAGAGGTCCTGGCTCCGGGCTCATGTCAGTGGGGGGAGTCTTCATCATCTCCTAGCCAATCGTCATTCCTCCCATCGTCTCCTCCTCTTTTTTTTTTTTTTTGGCGGAAAAGCATGAATGTCTAATTGATAAAAGGGGGGGGGGGCAAGCGTACAAAAAGCATCACGCGAGAGCCGCGCTCGGCAAGCCGGGTGGCCAAGCCGTAGAGGGTCAGGCATGGCGTGCTTATCCCATGAACCATGAGCACTTTGTCCCCATCCTCGGGGCCGAACTCGTATACGCGGATCGTGCCATACTGTTCCAGAGTCAGCCATTGTGTCCAGCCGGATCTGGAGATGCCTGTTTTCAAGTGATGCTGGGGGAGCCCTCACCGGCGTGTCGACATTCCTGCCCCCCGGCAGCGCCTCCGGGTGATAGACCAAGTTCTTGAACTCGCCTCCCTCTGCATCGTTGTTGTCGTCGTCGTCGCTCTTCGCATCTCCGGTAGCCAGGCCCTTCTTTTGGCCTGCCTTTCTCGACGCCGTCGTCTTGAGAGGATTGAGCATCACCCTTGGCCAACGGGGCAGCAGCGTCCACTGCGCCAGGAGGAGCAGCGTCGCCGTCGCGACGGCCGTGGTGGTGATGACGAGCGCAGGGCTCTGTTGCACGCTCAGCCAGCCCGAGGAGTCCATGGCCAGCGAGTGCTTAGGTTGTGTCGTCTGATATAAAAAAGGATCCTTCCGCAGGCCAAAAAGGCAATGGAAGAGGGATGACTGCGTCTATGTGTGTTGGAGCTGAGGAAAGCAGTGGTTCGTGGTGCTCCGGGTGTGTGCACAGCCTATGTATTATGTTGGAAGCTCATGCAACCATCGTGTCGCTGTTGCTGCTGCTGCGACGGGCGAGGATGGCGGAAGTAGGAGAGGATGAGACCAGGCCGGGCGACGGTGCAAGAGGGTGCATATTGTCACTTCTTTGTACGGCGTCAGCCGGCTGCGGGCCAAGAGAAAGATTAATTGCGAAACAACGAAGCAGCGCCTCGCAGGATGGGGATGGATCTACGCAGTAACGTGAGGTGCGAGGCGAGGCGAGGCGACGCTTCCGGGAAATGAAGCTGGGAATGTTGCCTCGAATCGATCTTAGTAAGCAGGCTGCTCGAAGAGGTGCGAGCATTTATTGTAGGTACCTCAATATGTGCATGTACCTATACAGCGACGACCTGCTAAAAGAGTCAGTGCTCCGAGTGCTCTGAACTTGATACACAAAATCATCATGATCCCCATCACTTCAGTCGCTCCCGCTTATTGACATTTCCTGAATCCTACAATCAGAAGCGTGATGCCATACTCTCCGTGTGAATCGAAAGAGTCCTTCATACAAGGTACGGGAGCTCAACCTGCAATTCATTCAAGTTGGAAGCCGAACTTTGTCGACACGTGTGGTGAGAAGTGCTCCTGACTGGATACAGTGCCTCCTACCCTGGAGGACTGGCGGTTTGTCCGTGCATTGAAGAGTGTCACTCCGGAAGTTTGTGCCAAAGGTCAGAAGCGTTCACTGCGTACTCCGTACGAGAGGTAGTAGTCCGTACGGAGTACTCGTGCTCGTAGTACGGAGTAGACATTAATGAGAACAGGCTCAAGTTTGGTGGTTGACAGGACAAGGTTCATTATCATGAGCAGAGACATCAAGTTGATGAATGACGGGACCGCTTGACCAAGTCTTAGATACATTAAAGCACCAAAGCGAGGACCATGGGGCAAGCCGCAATAGAATTGGCAACACCTACCTCTCGTACATACGTACGGAGTGCTACGAGTAAGAACAACTTGTCTTGCGGGCACGCTAAGAGAAATGCGAGGCGACTGAGAGCTTCCTTGACTCGCGGGACCTCTGTCCGATTCCACCCATCCATGGACCACACTTGAGTCTTCTACTCCGTACTCCGTACTACTCTATAGATATTGTTTGATGGTGTACGGAGTAGAAACATTTCGCACGGAAGAGCTCTTCTCAGAATCATTGATCTCCTCAACAACCTGTGCTGACTGCCTGCTTCGAGCTCTCTGACCTCGTCAATCCCTCCATCGAGGCCAGCCCGGTCTTTTCCCTATTTGGAAGGTCAGATGTGCCAATTGCCGGTCGAGCCTGTGCGGCCACGCGAGGTTCCCCGCAAATCACAACGGGGAAGGCACGAATCGAAGTCCTGCCGGTAGTGGATGACTCAGCCACATAACGAGCAGGACACTTGTCGATAAGGACCTCACCCGCCACACTCACCCGATAAGGCTTGAATTACTCGTAGCTCTAGGGAAGGAACGGGCGCAGGACTGAGATCACACAGACTCTGAGCGCGGGAGACTCCGACGTTTTACTCCGTAGTACTCGTATCGTACGAGTAGTAGCAGCAGCACGGGAGGCTGGCTTTGTGCGATCGCGTTTCCTTCATCCAAGTTCCCATCTTCCCATCTCCCCATCTACCCATCTACCCATCCCTCGTACCTTTGTCCTCGCATCATCCTCTCGCCGGGGACTGTCGGACCGCTCCTCATCTTACGCCTTCTCGTGTCTCAGAACGCAGCACTGCTCGTCGCTCGTCTGAAGAACCATGTCGTGAACCCCTTTGGAGGTGTGTGGTCATC
>NQYQ01000032.1:211783-235996 GCA_003055925.1 Escovopsis sp. Ae720 | reverse complement strand
CCCCCCCCCCCCCCCCCCTTCTTCTCCCCCCTCCCTCTCCTCCTCGCCCGTCCTGGTTCGGGCTGGCGTGCGTCGTTTGAGGCCTTTACCGACCGCGATAAGTACAGGCTGCCATTTACTGGTCTCCCTCTTCTCTGTCCTCCTCCAGAGCTCGCTCCGGCATTTCACTGGCTGGGACAGGCCCTGCCCCACCGATTCGACGCCTGTCATCGGACCCGTGACACGGTCGCGCCGCAGTCGAATGTCCCAGAATGGCAAGCCATCAGGGCGGACCAAGTCCCCTCATCACGTCGAGCGACGCAAGGGATGGTTCAGATCTTGCGACAGACACAGCAGAGTCGACGGCGAGCCCTTGGCCTATACCTGAGCGCTGCCAGTGGCGAACGCCGCAGTTTCACGATCAAGAGTGCCATCGCTTCCTCGACTGCCCTTCCCATCACGTGGCGCGCACCTCTCCTGCCGAGGCCATGGAACCAGGCGAGGACGACGATGACCTAATTATGGGATCCAGCGTCGACACATTTCGCACCCTTGCGCCCAGTAGATTTGATGGCGTGCGGTCCTCTAGGAGAACAAGGATTTCATCGACAGGCCGTCATCCGTTAGACGACCTCCCCGGCACAGTCGGCACAAGTCCAGACACAACCACAACCACCAACAACACCACCTCAGCCCGGCCTTCGCCCCAGTCGGCCATCACGATGGAAGCGAACAGCAGAGCGCGCCCAGCCCGCTTCTACCCGACCCCCCCTCTGCGAAGCTCTTCCATGACGAACCGCTTTCATCAGTTGCCGCACCATGGTCGCATATCCCAAGGCGCTTCGGCCGACAGTGGTGACGGGTCTGACTGGGGTAGGAATTCCTCGACGTCCAGCAACCGCGCCATCGCGGGTTCTCCGCCTCGACGCGAATCCAGCAGAGGCTCCCCCGAAGGACTGAGCCTCATGCAAGCTCTCGAGAGATTGTCATTGGGCGGTGCCAGGTTGGAGGGCGACCGCAGCTCGCGGCGATACGTCGTCGGCGCCTCGGGAAACGATGGCGCTGGATCGACAGAGGTGGTTCTCCCACGTTGGCAGCCCGACGCAGAAGTCACATACTGTCCCATCTGCCAGGCCCAGTTCAACATCTTTGTTCGCAAGCATCACTGCAGGTACGTCGCCTTGTCGTGTCCGTCCGCTTCTCGAAAGTGATCACAAAGCTGACATGGCAGGGAAGAAAATGCGGCAGGGTTGTCTGCAACTCATGCTCGCCGCACAGAATCATCATCCCGCACCAATTCATCGTCAGACCGCCGGGCGCGGAAGTCCCGCTGCCTCAGAGCCTGCTTCTAGATGCCCTGAACGGGGGATTCCTTGGCGCCGATGGGCTTTCGGGTGGCGAGCGGGTGCGGCTCTGCAACCCCTGCGTTCCCGATCCAAACACTGCTCCTCCACAAAGCCCAACAACAGCGGCTGCGACGGCGGCGGCGGCGGCGGCGGCGGCTTCAGCAACAGTGTCTCCCCCGTCGCATCGCTCCACGCGACACAGGTCCAGGAGCACTTTCGGGGGCTTGGCGAGCATGTCCGGTCAGGTGCCTGCTCCTGCGTCTCGCTATAGCGACTTCTTCTCCGCCGGGCAGGGCAGTGAGCAATATCAGCAGCTTTATGCTTCGCCGTCCAGGAACATCATGGTGGTGAGTACATGCCAGCTCTGGGACAAGGCCCTTGGTGTTGAAGTGGTACAAACGCGGGTGCTGACTTGTTTGATCTCCAGGACCCCGCTACCTCGCGCCCCGGCCCATCATCATCATCATTGCGCAGGCGAACCACAGCAAACTACCATTCATCCTTGGACCAGCTTCTGGCTGTGGGACCGTCGAGCTCGTCGCTGGGAGCTCTCAACTACGGCAACCACCGACACATGGGCGCCGAGGCCTCGTCATCCCGACAACGAGCCTTGCCGCTCCGTTCGCAGATCGCAGAGGAGGATGAGTGCCCGATCTGCCACCTGGAGCTACCGTCGCGGTCTCTCCCCAACTTCGAGAACCTGAGAGAAGTCCACATCACGGACTGCATCCTGTCCCACAGCGCCTACGGCAGTCCCAGGCCCGGAGCGGCCGGTGGCAACACGCCCCCGGCGGCCCCGCGGCGCACCGGCATGTACACGTATTCGGCGACGGAGAAGGACTGCGTCGACGACGCAGAGTGCACCATCTGCCTGGAGGAGTTCGTCGTCGGCGTCCCCATGGCGCGCCTGGAGTGCCTGTGCCGGTTTCACCGCGCCTGCATCTCGGCCTGGTTTGTCAATCATCCCGGCCGTTGTCCCGTTCACCAGCATGACGGCTTCGGGTATTAGCTTTCGAGCCCAAGTTTGCGTTCCTTCCTTCTTGACGTCCTTCACTCCTTTCTCCCTCTTCCTTCTCTCCCTTTTTTTCCCCCTCTGTTTCGTCAGGATTCCCTCTCGGCGGCAAGATGATGTTGCATATACCCTCATTTGCATCTCGGAGTTTGTAGTTTGTCCTCTTGACGTCGTCACTGGCTGTGCGCATGTTTCACCATCATATCGTTGTCCGGTCCGATCTCCAAGCGTACCACGGCCGTTTCTGTTTCTCCCCAATTTTCTGTTCTTTCGGTGAAAATCTGCGAATTCGAGTTCAGCAAGCATCGGACGAGGCAATTCTAGGCGTCGCGTTTTCCTTCTCTCCTGGTCCCTCCCGCAAGGAGAGAATCACGGTCACAGCACTACCTTGTACAGAGTAGCTGAAATGGGATTATCAGCAAGCTGTGTGTTGAAGCCAGTAGAGGTAGGAATAGCCTCACGACATCAATGCCTACTAGGTACATATGTAAGATACAGATTCAGCTCTCCAGCTACCTCCGAAACGCCTTGATGCCGCGCAGTTCTGATGGCTGCTCCCCGAGAGCTTTGCGGCTAGTCTCTAGGCCACAAATGGGACATTTTATGAGGATCCATGAGACTTCTTACCGGCACACAGCCTTTCCTTGCCCGAGCGGCGATTTCTATCCGGCCCGTGCTACTCCGTACTCGTACAATGCTTCGTCACGGTGGCACCGAAGGAGCTTGTTTCCAGTAGATATTTTGGAGTATTCAGCCGGTCAGCACCACCAATCGTGGGAGAGGGCCGCTCTGCATGCGCTCACTGCCAAGCTCATCGCTTGCCCCGCGGGGCAGATACATCATGCGAGTACGGAGTACGGAGTATGGAGTATTGGATAGTACAAGTACTCGTACTCGTATGAGTTCCCCCACACGATCACGGCATTCTAACGGTGCAGGCCTCGGGGAGAGCGACGCAGAGAGGGGCGGGCTGTGAGTGAGTCTTGGGACCCATCCCACGGGCCTATTGATGGGAAATCTCGACGTGAGGGGGGTGGATGGGCCAGCCTCGGGGCTGAGGACTGAGTAAGTTGGAGAAATACCTCACGGAAGATGTCATGGAAATCCTGGTGGGGGCTTGGATCGAGATATCTGGTCTGGCCTGGCTTGGCCTCATGCGGCACCATTTGCCACTTACTATGTATGTACGAGTACTCCGAGTCGTGATCCGTACAGGTACGATACCAGTAGCACGAGTACGATGTCCTCATCGACATAAGGCTGGCGCCGGATGATTCCATCCGCCATCAGCAGTCGTACGAGTAAGCTTGATTCTTGATGCGCGGGTGAGTTCTCCTCTTAGCGCTGATGTTTGTTCTCAAATCGCTGACGACCTCTTGGGAAGAACTAGTAGTAATTGAGGTCATCTCTTAAACTCCGTAGTACGAGTACTCGTTAAGGAGTATTATGATTATCAGATTCCCCTTGTCTGGGGTATCCCGAATCGCCGGATCCTGCGATGATGAAGCCAGATACCTGTACTCCGTAGTGTATACAGCACGGTATGGAGGCCTGGACACTCATTTCTGAATAGCAGATCCCGGCAAGCCCCAATGTCGCATCCATGGGTCTTCCAAGCCGGCGGACCGCAGCATCCGACAGCACGAGTCGTGCTCGTGCTCGTACTCGTACTCATACATACATGCTGGAGCTCTGCTTCTCCAACGTGCAGCCTGATCGCCCAATCCTTCCGCTTCCGGGGGCCGCCTGAGCCGGCTGCGCAGGGGTGCTTTGAAATGACCTGCAGCGATCATTGATGGATGGATGGACGGATGGATGGATCATGGATGGATGGATCATGGATGGATGGATCATGGATGGATGGATCATGGATGGATGGATCATGGATGGATGTTCAGCGTGCGGTCGGGGGCTGCGCGTCTTGAGGTCTCCCTTGATCTGGCCACTGGTGGTGCGATCCATGGCCGACCCTCAGTCTGCACGTTGGAGGCCGTGCTGCATCATGATGGAGCGGAAGTGGGAGATCTGGCCCCTCGACCACGCGGTTTTTTTTTTTTTTTTTTTTTTTTTTTTGGTGTGGCAGCTGCAATCTCCATGTGAAGATACCAGACCTGTACATACGTACCCAAAGTCGCAGCAACTTCCACTTCAGAGGCGCGAATCTAGATCGATTTGATGGATTCCTTCCCCATACTAGAATGGAGCGGCCTCGACCCCGCTCGCTCCAACATCGTAGTACGAGTACAGGTACTAAGCCTCTTGCTCTACTCGATACTACTAGACGAGTCCGCACTAGTACGAGTAGTACGAGTATTTTGCGTAAAATTTTGGCAGCCTGTCCCGCCCGGCGGGATGTTGGGACTTGAAGTGCGGAGGTGAAGTGCCAGCACGGCTTTAGTTGAGGTCCCTCTGGTGTGGTGGGTACCTCCCGTCGGTTGCGTACCTACTCGTACTGGTAGTGCCTGTACCTGTACTCCGTACATGTTAGTACTCGTAGTACTCGTACTCGTATCTTCGTGGCCAGGTCGGGTCTGAAGGTACCGGGTCGGCGGGAGTTGGTGATATTGAAAAGATTGAAAGAAGCACGATTTTCGCGACGCGAGCACTCTCGTATGGAGCTCAAATGAATGCCAGTGCAAAATGTCCGAGAATAGATCGATGTTTCGACGCTGCTTTCTTTTTTGTTCTTTGTCTAATCTCCCGAATCTCATGAGTTCTAATTTCATGGAAATCTCAAGCTCGAAGCACGGATATAAGCATCTGAGGAGTACCTACTAAGCTACCTACAAAGCCGGCAGGGACTCGAGACCTGAGGGGCAGTACGAGTACGAGTACGGACTCAGTACAGGTCCCGAGTCGTAGTACCTTCAAGGGAGAGGTAGGCACAAGTACAAGTACATCGCGACCCGGCCCAGCCAGCTCAAGGTACCCGTTCGCACCCACAGGCAGGCACACACGCCTCCCGCGCAGTGTGGACCCTCTTCAGCAGGACAAGGGCCCCTCTTGCTGCAGCCATGGCATTCACGCCAAGCCAGTTTAGGACTAGCCCTGGCGCCCCCGTTCATCAGCCACTTCCACCCGTGCACCCTGCACGGCGATGGCCAGAGCCAGAGGTACCGGTACCTTGAACTTGGAGGCAGGACCCTCACTGGTGCCTGCAAGCAGCAATGATTGCAGCGAGTTGAATTGATCCATCCAATTGATTACGAGTACTGCAATCAATTAGAGGACCAATCAATCATTCCCAGATCTTCGGGGGACTTCCAATATCATGTACGAGTACAGGTACGAGTGCAGGTACTAGCACCGCAGCCCCCCCCCCTACCAGTAAAAGGAGGTGCCGAGTTCCTTGATGGCGCCACAACAGGCCCACATGGTACGAGCCACAAGGTGCCGTCTACCGACACGAGCAGCACTGGCAGTGACTCGAGTCGGATTGGATTGATTGATGGATGGAATGGATGGATGGGTCAACTGCCAGTACTCCCGGTACCGGTACGGGAAGGTACGGTGGAATTGAGTCAAGATAAGGTGAATGTACCAGTACCAGTACAGAGACTTGATGCGCAAGTTCCCTGATACAAGCATATCCGAGTCGTGATCTGCCAGGTCCTCCATCAACCGTCATCCATGATCCATCAATCCATCAATGTGGATTTGATGGATGGATTGATCCTTTTAACCACCTCCCACGCCGTCCAGCTGCTGTTCCACACCCTCCACGCGCGTGCAGGTGGCCGAGGTCGTCAACAAACTTGTGCCTCTTTTCTTTTCTTCTCTACCTTACTACTACCTACTACCTACTACCTACTATTCAAGACTTGCCTTCAGTTTGCTCCTTAAAGGGCTACGCTGTCCTCTCCTCCACTCCGTGCTCCCTACGAGTACACCTCCTGCTACCATCGCCGCCTCGTTAGGGTTGCGCCGGGCCACATGCGGAACGGTGTTTGATCTCCATCAAACATCTATCAAAGGCCCCCAATCCACCTCTCTCTTGGATTGACGCTTCGGCCCTTCCTTTCTGCAGGCTGCTGCTTCTCGCCGTCCTCCCGAGCTGTCCCCTGAGATGTCTTCTCCTCATCGCCTTCGCTGCGTCGCAATCCTCTGAGCCACTTCCCCGAGCTGAGCAGGCCATTGCCCCTCAGCGCCGGGACCCCGGCCCTTCCTGGGCGACCCTGTTCGGGCAACCCCTTTTATACATATGCGACTCCCCGTGCGGCCATCCTTTTTTTCCCTCCTCGCAACGCCTCCGCCAACAACCCGTCGCCGGCGTCGATTCAGGCCGGGACACTGAATGACACTGACCCCTCGAATCTCGACCCTCACGCTTCCCGTCTTCGATTTTGCTTGCCTGGTGACGCTCCCGCACGGCACGGCACCGTAGCCGCCGAAGATGTCGGCCTTCGACGCGCGCGAGGCCCAGCAGCAGGCCTTCATCGACGCCGCTCAGGACCCGCGCAGCACCGTCACCGCAGACGACGTCCAAAAGGTCATCGTCGAGCAGGCCAAACGGGCCGGCGTTCCTGCCTTCTCCTTCGATCCTAGGGCCTCTGTCGAGGAGAAGCGCGCCCAGGCCGCAGCTGTACGAAACCCTCCTACCCGATCTTGCATCTTCCAACCCCCCCTCTTAACCCTCCCAACCCCTTTCTTCCGTATCTGGACTCAAATGATTGGTACTGACCCTATCCGTTCTCCTGTCAGGCTATTCCCCCCGAGCTGCGACATCTTGGGAGGGCCAAGGCCACCAAGGTCGTCACCGACGTGGACGATGGCACCGGCCCGGACGAAGACCTCCCCGAGCCGTCCAAAGCAGGCGCCATAGACCCGCCTCGCGACGGCGAGGGCGTGCCAATCCCCGACAAGGCCGAGGTCGAGGCCAAGGAAGAGGAATTCTCGCGTACTGGCTGGGCGCCTCGCTTCGGATCGATGACCCAGAGCACACTCGAGGCCGAGAGCCTGCTCGATCATGCAACCTGGCTTGAGGGCCAGATTCCGGACCACGTGTACGGAGGTGCGTTTCGATCCAAAAATGTTCCCTCCTCCCCTGAGAAAGTCTTGCGTCTCTGACAAGCAGTCCATTCAGACTGGTATCATAATGCCGGTGTCATCGTCTTTGCCTGCATCTCCTCCTGGCTCATTGCAGTGCTCGGCGGCGGTCTCGTCTGGGTTTCTCTCATCATGATCACCTGCGGAACCTACTATCGCACGTCTCTCCGACGTGTGCGGCGCAACTTCCGCGATGACATCACGAGAGAGCTGGCCTTGAAGAGGCTCGAGTCCGACCACGAGTCCCTGGAATGGATCAACTCGTTTCTCCTCAAGTTCTGGCCCATCTACCAGCCCGTCCTCGCCCAGACTGTCATCAACACCGTCGACCAGGTCCTGAGCTCCGCCACCCCGGCTTTCCTCGACAGCCTCAAGCTCAAGACCTTCACTCTGGGATCCAAGCCCCCGCGCATGGAGCACGTCAAGACGTATCCCAACGCCGGCGACGACATCGTGCGGATGGATTGGAAGTTCAGCTTCACCCCGACTGATACCACCGACATGACTGCCAAGCAGATTGACAACCAGGTCAATCCCAAGGTCGTGCTGGAGATCCGAATCGGCAAGGCTATGATCAGTAAAGGGCTGGATGTCATTGTCGAAAAGATGTCCTTCTCCGGAATCATGCGGGTCAACATGAAGCTGCAGATCCCCTTCCCCCACATCGAGAAGATCGATTTCTGCTTCCTCGAGAAACCCAAGATCGACTACGTCTGCAAGCCTCTCGGTGGCGAGAACTTTGGTTTCGACATCAACTTCATCCCCGGTCTCGAGAGCTTCATCCTCGACCAGATCCACAGCAACCTGGCACCCATGATGTACGCGCCCCACGTCTTTCCTATCGAGGTCGCCAAGATGCTGGCAGGATCTCCCGTCGATCAGGCCATCGGTGTCCTCGTCGTCACCCTCCACGGCGCCCAGAACCTCAAGAACATTGACAACTTCGGATCGCTCGATCCCTACGCTATTCTCACCCTGAACCGCCGCCAGGAGCTCGCCAGGACCAAGGCCGTCGAGGACAACGCAAACCCTCGCTGGAACGAGACTCACTATATCATTATCACCTCTCTCAACGATACCCTCGACATTCAGGTCTGGGATAAGAACGGCTTCCGCAAGTCCAAGGAATTGGGAGCGGCCTCCTTCCCTCTCGAGAGGCTCGAGCACCTGCACGCCTACGAGAATGAGCGCTTGGAGGTCCATGGCGATGGCAAGTCCCGCGGCTTCGTCTCTTGCGATCTCCGTTACTTCCCCGTACTCGAGGCCACCAAGGATGCCGACGGCAAGGAGATCCCCCCTCCCCCTTCGAACTCTGGTATCCTCCGATTCACTGTCGAGCAGGCCAAGGATCTGGACGGCACCAAGAGTCTTGTCGGGCTCTTGAACCCTTACGCTCTCATGTACCTCAACACCAAGCAGGTCCACCAGACAAAGAAGATGAAGCGAACGAACAACCCGATCTGGGAGAACGGTTCTAAGGAAATCTTCATCACGGATCGCAAGAAGGCCAGACTCGGCGTCACAATCAAGGACGAACGCGAACTTCAATCGGACCTGGTTCTCGGCAAATACCAGATCAAGCTCGACGACTTGTTGGACTGCATGGACCAAGGCAAGGAGTGGTATAATCTCGCGGGGGCCCAGACCGGTCGTGTCAAGATGATGGCCCAATGGAAGCCCGTCGCCATCTCCGGCGCAATCGGCACCGGAGGATACTCTACACCCATCGGCGTCGTGCGTCTGCATTTCCAGAAGGCAATGGACCTGCGCAACTTTGAGACTATCGGCAAATCTGATCCCTATGTTCGTGTCCTCCTCTCCGGCGTCGACAAGGGCCGGACCGTCACATGCAAGAACGATCTGAACCCCACCTGGGATGAAGTCCTCTACGTGCCCGTCACCTCGCCCCGAGATGTCGTTAGTCTCGAGGTCATGGATGAAGAGTCTATGGGCAAGGATCGAAGCCTCGGAAGTGTTGATCTGTCTCTCACTGATCTCATTCAGCGGGACGAGACCGGCGAGTACCTGGTTCACAGCACAAAGCATTTCCGGCAGGACGGCTTGAGGCTCAACGGCAAGGGCGCGATCAAGGGCACCATCGTTTACTCCGCTTCCTTTTACCCCTGCCTCAACGTCGCCGACCCCGAGGACGAAGAGGAGGAAGAGCCCATCGAGAACCAGGACAAGGAGACCGCTGGAGAGAATGGCACCGCCGGCAAGGACTCGCTCGACAAGCCCCGTGAGTCCATCGAGACCTCGCGAACTTCTGTGGACACCAAGAACGGCTCGACCGCCAAGCCCAGCCTCGACATTGATGAGGCTGACCGCCCAACCTCTTCTGCCTCCAGCCTTCCTCGGTCCTCTGTTGAATCCGGAAGGGAAGGACCCAAGATCCGACTCAGCCCGGAGGAGCTCCTCAAGCACGAATCTGGTTTGCTCATCTTCAGGCTCTTGGAATCGGAAATGCCGGCGGAGCACACTCAGTTGCAGGTCTTCGTCGACGACATGGCCTTCGCCAGCTACACTTCTTCGACTGCTCCCTCTAGAATGCACAAGTTTGACGAAATTGGCGATTGTGTGATCCGCGAGCTCGAGTTCTCTAGGTTGACCATCAAGGCTCGGAAAAAGGGTGGTGACGACGACGACGACACTCTGGCATACTTGTCTGGCAACACCTTGGACACCCTGAAGCAATGTTTGGTACGTATACTATCCTGCTATGTTGTCCCCTGATCGATGATGATTTTGAAGGGTCTTCTAACGCCGACTGCTGCAGAACAACCCGACCACCCTGAAGCTCAAGAGCGACGACGGCAGAGCGAGCTGGGTCAAGATCAGCTTGAAGTATCTCCCGATCAAGATGACCCTGAATCCCAGCGAAAGCATCAACAACATGGGCAACCTGCGCGTCGACGTCTTGAGCGGCGTGGACTTGCCCGCGGCTGACCGGAACGGAAAGAGTGATCCCTACTGCAAGTTCGAGCTCAACGGGAACGAGGTGTTCAAGACAAAGGTCCAGAAGAAGACGCTCTCGCCTGTCTGGAACGAAAACTTCGAGATCACGATCCCCTCCCGAACGGCCGCGCAGCTCGTCTGCAACGTGTACGATTACGACTTCGCGGACAAGCCCGATTTTCTCGGGGCCACACCCATCGACCTGACATCGCTCACCCCCTTCAGGGCACAGGATTTCAACTACATGCTGGATGGCAAGTCTGGTAGCATCCGTCTGCGCTTGCTGTTCAAGCCCTCCTACGTCACCCGTGCCAGACAAGGAACGTCCACATTCCAGGGCACATTCAGCGGCGCTCCGGGCAGGATCGTTACTGGCGTTGCGGGAGTCGCCGGGGTGCCTCTCAAGGGCGGCGTCGCGGTCGCCGGTGTCGTCGGTCACGGAGTTGGCAAGGGCGCTTCGCTCCTCAAACGCGGTATCTTGGGCAGAAAGGAACGTGACGATCCCAATGGCTCCTTGACGGACCTCCTGGAAGTTCCGGTTGTCGTCTCGACGGCTTCCAGTGACGCTCCCAGCGCCGGCAGCAGCAGGCGACCCTCTGGCGCGACGGAGGGCGGCGTCTTCCCGACGAGCACCGAGGCCTCGACTCTGAACATGGTCACACCCCACCACAGCAGGACCCGAAGCTTCGGCGCGTCCTCGGCTCACAGCGGGTTCTTCCCTGCCGGCGCACCCGCCGGAACGGCCACGTTCACCGTTGTCGGGGCATCTGGCTTCTCTTCGTCCACTGATCTGTACATCGTCATCACGCAAGTCTCGCCCAAGGAGAAGGTCGTCGGCAAGACGAGGCACTTCAAGTCGCAGGGCGGACAGTGGAGCTACGACGAGACCTTCAAGTTCCTCTGCTCGGCGGATGCCCAGTTCAAGGTGGAGGCCCGCGGCGAGCACTTGTTCGGCAGCGACGACGGTCTCGGCGAGCATGCCTACTTCATCGATGAGACGGGGATGTCGAGCGCCCGGGAGCTCAGCGTGGGTCCTGGTGTCGTCGTCATCAAGAGCAGCTTCCAGCCGGCCGAGCAGAGCTTCCCGGATAGTCCCAAGTCTCATCGCCGAGGCTTCCTGAACAAGCGAGACTCTCGGGGCAGCCGTGAATCGACACCCAACGCCTAAGGCGCCTTTTGAAGGGATGCTCCAACGAGAATCCTGAGGCGATGATCGGCATATGGAGATGGTGAGGGCCACGACGGCCCCGAATTTTTCGGTGCACTGGCGGAAAGTGTTTTTATCTTTATAATCTTTTATTGCGATTTTCTTGCAGCATATTTCAGAGCGGTTCCTCGTTGGTCGTGGACTTGCGCATACAATTTCAAGCTATTGATTTTATTGATGTATCTTACAAATGCTGCAACTTACGGGGCTCGTTTCGATTCGGGGCGAACATACTGGTTAGCCGGTGCATCTGACTGTTTTGTATCGCTCGATGGGCCTCGCGGCTAGAGGGATGGAGGAGATGGGGGGAAGGTTGAGGGCGAGGGCGAGGGCGAGGGCAAAGGCGAGGGCAAAGGCAAAGGCGAGGGCGAGGGAGCGAGATGAGGGGAGAGAAGCCTTAATAGCGGTGCATGCTTGTCAAGAGATTGAAGTTGGAGATAGAGAAAAGAAACTCGAAAGTTCTTGCGACTCGCATAAAGGCCCCTTCGAACCATCTCGAGAATCATCATCTTGGAGTTTCGTTGAACTGATTGTACCGGTAAGTTGACTCTTTTTGAGGTTCAATTGGACGGACAGGTTCAGGTCATGTGACTTCAGCAAGGCCAATTACATAAGCCAAGACCGATGAGGGTAGCGGGGGCGTGCGAATCCCGCCAATGCACGGTGCCTGCACAGCGCACTTTCGTACTACCAGACTCGTACGAGTAGTGACGCGCGGGACCGAAGCTGCCTGACCAGCAACACCACAGACGAGCTCCAGCTGCTACATACCATCCCGCCTGGATCACCACCTCCGACCGATTACCACTCCAGCAAAGCAGCCTCGCCGGATTCTGATCATCACCGACAACGATCAGGCTCCACCGCTCTTCACTTCGCCTTGCATCCTGACATTCAATTGTTGCTCCGGCCCCGACCAGCGAGCGGCTTTGCCCCCCCCCCCTCCCCCCTCTTTCCGCACCGCAGATCGCCACTGAGCGGGCGATATTCGAAGGACGTTTGACGATCCGCTGGTTTTCGAGGAGAGGATACAGGATACGAAATACTATACACGAAGCACCAGACGAAGCACGAGAAGATGGATTCTATCGTGGCCCGATACAGTCGCCCGGCGTATGAGCAGAGTGAGGGTTTCGAGGATGATGAGCTGAGCCAGGAGCTCATGGACCCGAGCGCTCACTTGTCGCTCAATTTTGCTATGCCGCCGATTGCTCAGGTACGTTTTGGGGGACTAGGTCTGGGGAAGCTTGTGGGGAGGGGGGGGGGGGGTTCAATAGATGATGGATGGACGGATGGATGAATGAATGGATGATGATGATTGCATCAGGGATGCTGACGTGCGAACCTCCCCAACACAGCCCTCGGCATGGCTCCGCGCCGCCACGGACGACCGCTCGAACCCGAACTGCCCCATCAAGATCGCTCACGGCACGACGACGCTGGCGTTCCGTTTCCAGGGCGGCATCGTCGTCGCGACGGACTCGCGCGCAACGGCGGGCAACTGGATCGCGTCGCAGACGGTGAAGAAGGTGATCGAGATCAACAGCGTGCTGCTAGGCACGATGGCGGGCGGCGCGGCGGACTGCCAGTACTGGCTGGCGTGGCTGGGGATGCAGTGCCGGCTGCACGAGCTGCGGCACAAGCGGCGCATCAGCGTGGCGGCGGCGAGCAAGATCCTCGCGAACCTCGTGTACAGCTACAAGGGCATGGGCCTCAGCATGGGCACCATGTGCGCGGGCGTGACCAAGGAGGAGGGCCCCGCGCTGTACTACGTCGACAGCGACGGCACGCGGCTCGCGGGCAACCTGTTCTGCGTGGGCAGCGGGCAGACGTTCGCGTACGGCGTGCTCGACGCCGAGTACCGCTACGACCTGACGACGGAGGAGGCGCTCGAGCTCGGGCGGCGCAGCATCCTCGCGGCCACGCACAGGGACGCGTACTCGGGCGGGTTCATCAACCTGTACCACGTCAAGGAGGAGGGGTGGGAGAAGCTGGGCTTCTTCGACACGAACCCGATCTTCTGGCAGACGAAGCTGGAGAAGGGCGAGTTCTCCAACGTCACTAGCAAGCTGGACTAGGGTGGTGGGGAGAGAGAGAGAGAGAGAGAGAGAGAGAAGAAGACTATGTAGTAGTAGTAAGGGGAAAAGAGAGAAGTGGTAGGTTGGGAGGGCCTTGGCATGCATGGCAAATGCAGAATCAATAAAGTCAATGATTGCAAGATGTATTCGGCGCTGTGGTTTGCGATTCTCATGATGACGACTTGAGCATGCCATGCTCGTGCACTGAACGGGCAGAGCGTCCGCAGCCCCTGACGATGATGGAACGGCATCATCGTCCTTGGAGCAAGAAAAATGCCTTGCAGCATCGATGATCCCCATTCGTTCCTCCGTCCCTCATTCCCGGTCCACGCGATCCCTCCTCAGCCACCCCCCCGCGCCGAGGATGCCATCCCCCCCCCCTCCCTCGGCCTCCATCGGCCACCTCCCGATCGGCAGCACGCCCAGGTCCGAGCACCACCCTGCGTCCCACATCTCCATGCCGGCCCACGCCACCATGGCGGCGTTGTCGGTGCACAGCGCCGCGGGGGGCGCCACGACGCGGACCCCGCCGAGCCCGCGCGCGGCGAGCGTGCCGCGCAGCACGTGCATCAGGAAGCGGTTGCTCGCGACGCCGCCGGCGACGACGAGCGTGCGCGCGCGGGCCGCGAGCCCGGGCGTGTCCTCGAGCGCGAGCACGACGCGGCCGGCGACGTGCTGGAAGGCGGCGCGCATGGCGTGCCGCGCGAGCGCGACCCTCTCGGCGTGCTCCATGCCTTGGCCGGCTCCCCCCGCCGCGCCCCTTTCCGTGCTCGCGCTCGCGTTCGTGCCCGGCGTCCCCCGCGCGATGGCCTCCACGGCCGTGCGGAAGCTCGCAAAGGTGAATGCCAGCTTGCGCGACCCTTTGAGCGGGAGGGGTATGTCCCACGCATACCCCGTGTCCTGCCGCACGGCCTCGTCTCCGCGGGACCGCGCGGGCTTGAAGAAGGCGTACGGGTCAGTCCCGGAGCCGGAGCCGGAGTTGATGGTGGTATTGGTATTGGTATTGGTATTGGTGTCGCTGTCGGTGTTGTCCCCAAACGCAAACGCCTCGAGCAGCCGGCCGTACATGACGTCCGCGCTCGCCTCGAGGACCTCGCGCGGCAGGATCTCGCGCGCCGCGTGGTCGAGGAAGTTGCCGAGCGCGACGTCCGCGGTGGCCGCGAGGATGCGGTGCGCGGCGACGTCCTCGGAGAGGACGAGCTGGGTGTGCCCGCCAGACACGAGGAGCGAGAGGAAGGGGAAGGCAGGGGCGGGGCCGGGAGCAGGGGCGTGATGATCTACTGCGAGCACTGTCCCCGAGCTCGTGTCGTCCTCCCCATGGTGGTGGTGGTGGTGGTGGTCGACCATCCCCAGCGCGTCGGCCAGCCGCGGCGTCAGCGCGTGCGCCTGCATGTGGTGCACCCCGAGCAGCGGCACGCCCCACGCGACCGCGAGCCCCTTGGCCATGTTGAGCCCCACGGCGAGGTTCGACATGATGCCCGGCCCGCGCGTCGCGCAGACAAAGTCGGGCCGCCAGGCGAGCGGGCGGCCGGGACCGGTGCTTGCTGCGGACCCGGCGCCCGCGCGCACCGCCCTGCGCACGAGCTTCGCCAGCGCCGCGTTGTGGGCCTGCACCGCGACGACCGGGTTGATGCCCCGAAAGGCGCGGTTGTCCGAGGCTATGCGCTCGTTGAAGAGCAGCCTGTACTCGTACATGGGGCGCCCACGGCTCTTCTCACTCCCGCTCCCGCTGCCGCTGCCGCTGCCGCTGCCGTTCCCATGGTTCCCGTTCTCATGTGCGTGGGACGGATTCAGATCCTCAGGGCCCACCGTGGACCGCGTGAGCACGGCGACGGCGGTGTCGTCGCAGGACGTCTCGATGGCGAGGGTCGTGAGGGGCCGTGATGATGGGGTCGTGAGCCGGTGAGGGACCTGGAGGCGTGGTGAGCGTAGAGTCCTGATGCGGCGGAACATTCCCTGCCCTTTAATCAAGTAACAATCCAATCGATAATGTCAGGTTGGGATGAGGTGATGAGTTTTCGAGATGTTCATGTTCAGATTGATGGAGCTTGAGTTGACCCGTCGACCGCTAATTTTTAGTGCCGCTCTCATACATAAAAAATCAATACGTGCTATGTAAATCAAATCTGGGGTTGCCCCCCCCCCCTTTTGGGAGCCCCTGATCGCACGCAACACAGATTCAAAGGCCCAGAGTAGATGCCTCGATGCCAATGCGATTTTCCTTGCCGACGCCTTGTCCAATGCAATATGCTTCCCGCCAAACCCTACAAAATTGGAGAAAAAAAAATCATGAGGAAAAAAAAAGAGTATCACACGAAATTCACCCACTGGCATTTGCAGCCACCCGATCCGCCGTCAAACCCTCCGAACTTGGCGTCCCCGCTCGCCCGCGGGTTGATCCAACTGCCCCCGACCGCCATGTTGTTCGCCAGCAGGTCCGGCTTCCCCAGCACGAGCTGCTGCCGGTCGTCCATCGGCCAGTCCCACACGAACTTCTGCCCGGGATCCCCGCCGTGCGTGTCCATCGTCACCGTCACGGGGTACGGCATGGTCCCCGGGCGGACGAGCTGCGGCGCGGTCGCAGCTCCAGCTCGTGGGGCGCTTGCGGGGAGGAGGCTGCTGGTATTTTGGGCGAGCGGCCTGGTCCAGATCTGCACGAGCATCCGGGTCTGCGCCCAGGTCACGAAGAAGTCGGCCTCCGTCTTGCGGCAGCCGCCGTCCGTGTCGAGGGCCACGTCCTGCTGCGTGCGGTTGAGCACCGTGACCGACTTGAGGAAGATGGTCCGCGGGAAGTAGGTGTAGAAGCCGTAGTGCTCCGTGGGCAGGCCCCGGTCGTAGAGCCGCACGGGCTGCTGCACCGGCCGGGGGATCATGGTCGCGCCCCTGGGCGACCCGTCCGCCTCCAGCTCGGGGACGGGGAGGCCCGCGGCGACCGTCGCGTTGGGCTTCAGTCCCCTCTCCAGACTGCTCCTGCGGCTCAGATGGGGCGGGCTGATGGTCTCGTTGACCGAGTTGAGGATGCTGATGAAGAACGGCGCGGGCTCGCCCGCCTTTTGGCTGGATGTGATATTGTCCGTCGTCTCTCCGAGGAACCACATATCCTGAAATGACGGCGGGTTGGGATTGGGCTGGAACCCGTCGACCGTATCCCGCACCTGAAGCGAGTCTGGAGCCTTGCCATCCGGCGTATCCCAACCCCTACCGGTGCTGTTGTCCCATTGGATCTGGAAGACGATCGTTGGTTGGTTGGCCTGGTAAGGCGACGCCGGGTCCTGATCATCCTTGGGCAGGGAGCAGCTCCACAGCGTCGACGGCTCGGTGCAGCCGCTCCTGGAAACTGTGTTGTCGGGGCCGACAAAGGTCAGCACGCCCGTCGGCATCGGCGGATAGTCGGTCAGGTTCACCCAGATGGAGTGGACCTCGGCCGGCGCGTGATGTTTCGCGAGCGTCACTCCGAGGATGATGGCCAGGATGATGAGCGCAAGGAGCGCTCCGATCACCCCCATCCAGATCCTCCTCTTTTTGCGCCCTTCCCGTCCGGACCGGCCAAAGCATCCCTTTGCCGATATGCAGCCGCGGCCTCTCCAGAACCCCCCAACGCGGCGGGCAGTCACATCCTCCTTCTCATGCCGTCGCCTCTGTCGCTCAATCCTGTTATCGGGGCCCTCGGCCGGGCGGCTGTGCTCCTCCGGGAGGTACGTCCCCGTCGGCCTGACCGGTAGGGGTGTCGAGTACCCAGAGCTCCCAAGCTCGGGCCGAACGAGCGAAGATTTCGAGAATGGGGATGAGACAACAGGTTCACTGGCCAGGTATGCTCTCACAGGATCCCTAGGCATGGCTTCCAGATCCTGAACGAATCGATCATCCGAATGACTGTCGACCGACTGCGCGGGAAGAGTCGCCGGCGCTGGCTTACTTTGCATTGACATCAAACGACGCTCGAGAGACCCAAGGTCATCCTCCAGAGTGTGAGAACTCCTCACCGAGTCCGGGGACAACGAAAAGCGGCTTTGCGGTTGGGCCGGGTTTCCTCCGACGGCCAGGCCGGATTGAGAAGAAGCATGCTCATCAGGGTGGCCAGTCTCCTCGGCTGGCACGTGTTGAGGCACCGGTCTGCTTGCCATTGATATCATCAAGGCAATGTCTTTTGTGGTCCTGTCCACCGGTGGTTTTTCCGAGCTCCCCGCCGCCGGGCGGCCTGGCCCCTGAGAAGTCATGGTTGATGCGAGCCCCAGGGCCCCATTCTTTGGGGGCTGTCCTTGGCCGATCCGGGCATGATCGGGGGGGAAGAAGGCTTGATAAGAAAGAGAACCAACGGGCTGTTTCTTCGGCGGAGAATACGGCGGCGGGATGTCGACGCTGCCTTGATCCGTGGCCAACGGTCGCATCTTGTCCTCCTGAGCGGCATCATCCTTCTGGACCGAAGCTGGTGAACGCCTTGCCAGAGACTCGTAGGGCGCTTCCGTGCGCGCGGCATTGACCGCGGGGGAGGGTGTCCTGCGCGGCGTGGGTACGCGCAGAGTCGGCGTCGATCGTCCCGAGGAAATCACTGGCACCTCCACGAATGGTCTGTTCGGCGGCGGCGGCGAGGCAGCCCTTCCTGGCGTCGGCACGATCACCCGCGATGGCTGGTCAATGACAGGGAATGGCTCCGATGCGGTTGTCGCATTCGACCCCGAAGCAGGCTCTTCTCTCCCGCGCAGTGGCTGATTCGTCTCGACGATGGGGTGGGCTGTCTCGGGTGCGCTCGAGGCGTCGTCCAGCGCAAATGTGATGAGCAGGCCATTGTCAGCCGCGATGCCGAGCCCGTGAACTCTGGATCCCCGCGCCTGCCCTTTCTCGTCGAGATGACTGCCGGCGTCTGACAAGCTTTGTCGCGCGTACCGGGATGCCCTGTTGTTGATGGATGGCGTGTCCTTGGGTGTGCGACTGGAGAGGGACATGGTCCGATCCAGGAACGGAGTGACGAGGTGATGGTCCCACCAGCCGTGGCTGGCGGAATTCGCAGTGCTGGGCGTGGGCGCCGGCACCGGCGCCGCGAGCATCCCCCTCACAGAACCCCTTGCGGCGGGGGCACCATCTTCTTCGAAGAGCGTGCAGGGGGTGCCCGTATCATCCTCGTCCTCCCCCCCATTCTTTGCGAGTCCCACCAGCCGCGGGTTGTGGAGCTTTTGCTGTGTCGTTGGGTGAAAATTGGCGGGAAGGGCCGGCACGGGGGGCGCGCCGAAGCCCGTCAGGCCAAGGGCGTTTCCCGGCGTCGTCAATTGAGAGTAGACGCTCGAGGGAGGCCGAATGGATGCAAAGGAGCATGCGGTGTCCGGCGTGTCTGGGGACCAGACAGACTTTGAGTGGTTGTCATCGGCGGTGGTGTCAAGCGGAGCGGCCGGGGCCCGTGAGGGGGGCGCCGCGAGCGGCTTTCTTGGGATCTGCTGGCCAGGGGGCGCAAGGGGGTGGTTGGCGCCTCCCATCTGAGGCTGGGTGACGCGAGTGGCCGCCTCTTCGGGAGGCAGGGTGATTCCGATCATGATTGGCCGGTCCTCTGGGGAGAGAGCTTGTCCCGGCGATGCGGCATTCAGATGCGGAGACGAGACCTTTGGGCTCTGCATGATGGTCTTTCTCAACCATCCCCAGTTTCCAAAGGAGGCCGGCGTGGGGTCACCCTCGAGAGCGGCGAGAGCGGCGAGGTCCACGAATTTCGGGGGTCGCGCCTCCTGGGATGGCTTCTTGGAAGGTTGATTTGTGCGCTTGAACGCCGACATGTCGGTGATCAACCTCAACGTTTTCGAGTGGGCCGGCTTCTGTCGCCTTTTTGAAGCAGGGCGACTGATTCTGCCCATTGCGTTTCTCGAGGCTCGCGTGCTGAGCTGTTTGATGCTCCGACGGTTGGGTTGGGCGGGCGTGGGTGCCGGGGCTGTGAGGATCTGCTTCTGCCTGGGCTCGACTGAAGAGGGTTGAACGGCTGGAAGGGGGCGAGGGCTGTTCGTCTGGGATTGCTCGCGGTGGGAGGCACAGGCAGGAGAGGTGCTCCTCTTTGTGCGCATGACGTTGTTGGCGTCTCTCTCCGGGAGGAGCTTTGTCCCGTATGCCGGCAGGGGCTCATTCACGTCGATGAGGGTCAAGACGTCATCCTCATCGTCGCACTGCCAGTCCTCCCAGTCCTCCGCCTGACGCCGCGGCAAGGCGAGACGGCCGTCGCTGTGCCTCGTCGTCATCGTGTTGATCTGAGGGGTGTATGCCCCAGTGCGATTGATTCAGTGATGCGCCGGTGCGTTTGTCTCGTCGTTTGCGCGCGATCACATGCGAAGATCTCAAGCAGACAGCGCGGCGATGATTCAGTGCTGTAGGACTTGATGCGATGATAGATTTTTGATGAAGAGGCCGCTATAAAATATCCAGAGAATGAGTGTTGGAAGTGGAAAGGGTCACCGGCGCCAGGCCAGGTGCTCGTCAGGCGCAATAAGACGAACGCGTCACGGCGAAAAGATTATCTGATGCTCGAGTCAATCAGAGACATGTTCCCTTTGCGGTGGAGAAGGGCGGACAGACCGGCATAGCACGAGATCGAGAGCGGGAGAAAAAAGAGAGAGAGAGAGAAGGAAATGGGTGTGCTTGTCTCAGACGCCAGGAAATTAGGAAGACAATAAGGTGTGGTTCACAATAGAGGAGAAGAGGCGACGCCGAACAAAGAGCACCTTGAAGGTAGAACAGACGAGGAGGACAATAGTAGGGATCCTCGACCATCAACATCAATAGGGATCCAGAATGGGACAAGAGTCCTGACCGGGTGGGAGGGAGGGAGGGAGGCGAAGAGGGGGAAAAGAAAAGAAGAGATGAAGTCTCCAGACAGCCAGACAGCCAGCCAGCCAGCCGGGGAAGAGAGGAAGATCAAGACAATGAGATATGAGACAAGGCACAATCATGGTGCCGGCCGGCAGCGCGAGCCATCATCGCGAGCAGCTCATGCGTGTCTTGCCATGGCTTCCCAGCCCAGCCCTGCCTTGCCTTGCCTTGCCTTGCCCTGGCCCGCCTTGCCTGCACGCCCTGCGGCCCCTGCTCGGCAGGTACGAGTACATGTACGAGTGGAGAGAGGCGCCATCTTTGTCTGTGTTTCGAATCAATTGATCTCTCGGCGGCAGCAGGACATGGATGGGTCAGACGAGAAAAGGTCCGGTCCGGGACCTGGGAGGGGAGGTCTGGCGATCCATCTCTGGTTGGAATCCCGGTGGGAGTGTCGTTGGAAGGTTGATTGGATTGAGTTGTTGGAGAGACCACTGCTTGAACTCGAGAAGCAAAAGAGGCACCAGGAGTCGTTGCAGCCTGTGAGAGAGGAGCGCTGAGTCAGCGAGATGGTTGGCTCAGGGCGCCTCGCGCGAGCAGGTGCGACAAGCGCCCTGGAGCGGGATTGAGGCGCTATGATTGGTCCGTGACGGGTTCACCCCTCGCATGCCGCGATGCGCCGCGTGAGGGCGGGGTCTGTGATTGGTTGGCTGGCTGGCTGTCGTGTGCCGAGCGGCTATCGTCCGTTTCTGGTTTAGTGCAGATGGGCAGCTGCTACCGGGAGTACGAGTACTGGTATCAGGTACGGACCACGAGTATTGATGTATTGATGTATTGATGTGTTCACCATTGCATCCAGTTCCTGGAAGGAGAGGCCAAGCTGCAATCCTGTGCTCTTGCACTTTGAATCTGCAATCTCCAGCGCTGCGGGACAGACTGGAGGCAAGCCAGGCAGGTCGCACCTGCATTGCATTGAAGAGATTACCTCTACCTGTACAGGTACCTGAGTACTCGTACTGGTACTGAGCACCTGGTACTTACTACAAGTACGAAGTACCTACAGCAGTGAATCATCCATCATCTTCCGACTCGGAGTCATTGCAGTGATCAATCCATCAATGGATCGATCTATGCAGGTCCCTATTATTCTCTATACAATTGATCAATCAATTGATATCATGTGCATGTGATCTTCACTGCACGTCGGAAATCATTTCATTCATCAATGGAATCAACTCCAACTCCAGCACGGCTTCAACGTGTTGCTTGTGGGCGACGAGATGGAGCACATATCATCATCATCATCATCATCCATCCATCCATCCATCCATCCATCCATCCATCCATCCATCCAAAAATTGGCTACAGGTACTCCGTGCTACGAGTGCTCTTACGCGCAGACGTCCCAAAAAGAAAGTCTTGATGCCCAGCAACGACTAGAAGTCGATCATCTGTACGAGTACAGCCCGAGCTCCATCGGCTCCCGAACTGATGCGCAGCAGGCCCCCCCCCCCCCCCCCCCCCCCCCTCCCCGACCACCCCCCCCCCCCCCCCCCCCCCCTGGGAAGTCCTCGGACAGCAAGCCAGCGCCAAGGGTTTCCCATTGTCCTCTCCGCGCTGACGCCGTTCCCGTCCGTCGTCCACCACGACTACCTCTACCTGTACCGGTATGTAGGAGTACGAGTACGAGTACAACGGGCACGGTGCTGTGCGGAGCGCTGTTCGTACGAGTGCTCGTACTCATACTCGCATGAGGAAATGGATGCCTGTGGCTTGCTCGCACGATTGTGATGAATCCTGCGTTGAGATTGCATCTGCCGGGTCGAGATGAAATATTGGTGACTCGAGGGCTCGGCCGGGGTGTCCTTGGGGAACATTGTGCTGGCTGGCACTCGGCGGCATTGAAATAATTGCACGATCCATCAATTCAATCCATTGATGTCTACCAGTACCGGTAGACGCGAGCCGGCGGCAAATGTCCGAAACCACAGCGTCTGTATGTACGAGGGAGTACTCGTGCGCAGTATGGATTGATGGATGGATACATCAATTGATCAATGTCCTCGCAAGGGAAATTCGGACTCGCCCAAGCTCGATCGCTACGGTAAGACGACGACGACTTGTGGACTTGGTTCCAGAGTCGAGACAGCAGATCCCAATGCCTGATGACCATGGCCACGTCCTGATCCGGGCGTCGAATCCCACCTGTACAGGTACGAGTAACAACTTGTAACAACTTCAACGTAACGAGTACTCGTACCGGGGACTGGTCGATGCCATGAGATTTTCCGAGTCTCCAAGGGAAGAGGCCAGATGTCCTGCTCGCAACCTGCAGGGGCCATGATGGCCATGATGATTGATGTGATCAATTGAATGAAAATCGCCCGAGTCGCGACTCGCGAGCATCAAGTCTGTCTCCGCCATGCCGCCCTTGCGTGCCTCAGCAAACATGACACGGGAGCGCTTGAGACGTGCAGGCTGTCGAGGTCTCAGCGCGGTCTGAAACCGTCTGCTGGGGGATGGGTCGCACTGCAGGTCAATTGGCCGTCGAGGGCTGGCACAGACTCGGCAGTCTTGACCTCCCTTTTGAGGTCGGGAGATCCATTGAGGCCACATCACGAGATGGGAACATTGATGCAGCAGGCCTGCTGACGATGAACAGTCCATCTTTAATCATCTTTTTTTCCCGAGCTGCTTCCAGTATTCGTTAGTACTTCGCAGTACTCCGTACATATATATTCGATGTGTACGAGTACTAACCCTCTTGCTCCTTGCTCTTCCCGTCTGCTTCGTGTCATCAAGTCAACAAATGCGCGCGGAAATTGACCCATTCCAAACGCCGGATGACAGTATGACCTACTCGTACAATCCAGAATACTACCAACTACTAACCTACCTAGTATGCCCCGTACTCGTACATACGAAGAGCCCATCGAGACTTGCTCGCCTCCAGTCAATACGAGTACGAGGGGTCAGGTCGGTCCGTGATGGATGGATGGATCGAGATAAATTTAGATGCTTCGGTGCGAGCACTAGACGCGACGGGCTACTGACTATACTAGTAAGTACTAAGCACACACACCGAGCTCCTCACATTTCATCTAAGCATGATCCATGATCCATGATCCATGGTCCATGGTCCATGGTCCATCAGATGATTCCAACCATCCCATTCTGTCTCGATGAAGAGCTCGGGGGCGCTTGACTTTGGCCCTGATGGCCTCTTCCGTACCGGGGCTTCCATGCAGTCTCAAGACGATGGAGTCTCCGTAGACCTTCGATGGAAATTCGAATACAGCGAGTCCACCGAGTAGTACGGAGTAGTAGATATACGGATCAATACGAGTAATCGTACCGTAGAGGAAGCCTTTTGACCTGCCAGTACTCGTACTCGTAACTCCGTGGCGGATGGGGCGCCCAAGCCGAATCGAGTCGCCCCGCCGCGTCAAGATTGCGCTCGATTGATGCATCCATCAAGGATCGTCCATGGATGATGGATTGATCCATTCGCTCCATCACGGATGATGGATCACCGACTCGCAATCGACGACGACGACGACGACGACAGGGATGGGGGGTTGGTCAATGGAATTGGATCCATCAATCCATTGATCCATTCGACGCATCGAGCTGGAGCCCCCGCCCCGTCGTGGAAATCGGCACGCTCAACAAGAGGAGTCTGGATCGTCTCGCATGAATGGATGGATGGATGGATGGATGGATGGATGGATCAATGGATTCATTTCCATCAATTGATCAATCAATCGATCCCTTCAATCCCTTCAGTCTCTTCAGTCTCTTCAGTCTCTTCAG
>NQYQ01000032.1:182551-210431 GCA_003055925.1 Escovopsis sp. Ae720 | reverse complement strand
CCCAGAGACTCTTTTCCCAAGGTCCTCGATAAAAATCATTCACCGTGGCTTCCCAAAAGTCTGCGGCCGGCGGCTCCTCGAGCTCCTACAGCGACAGGCCCGGGCCGTCACATCACAGACGCCGCTCGTCGGTCAGTGCCCAGACGCTTAGCGAGGTCCGCTCGTCCAATTTTCTCCAGATCCAGCCTCGCACCGCCAACCAGGCCTCGCTGTCTCCCATCGTCGGTAAGTCCAGTCGATGCCGTCCTCCCCGACCCCTCCCCGACCCTCCTACCGACCATTCCCTCCCTTTCCCCCAAGCCCCAAAGGGAAAGAGAAGAGAGAGAGAGAGACAGAGAGAGAGAAAGAGAGAGAGAGAAAGAGAGAAAGGGAAAAAAAAAAAAACAAGATACACGAAGAGACGAAAGAGAATCACCAAACTGCTGTCCCTTGTCTCTGTCCTCCCGCGCCCGTTGGCTTGCCTTGCAGGATCGTGTCGCGCAAACCGGCTTGCTCGTCCCCTGGGGCTAATCTCTGTGCTCCCCCCCTCGCTTTCTCCTCGCGCTCCCTAACCCGCCTCCCCCGCCTCTTCTAGGTACTCCCGTCGAGTCGATGTCTCTCTCGAGAAGCCCGTCGCCCATCCCGGGCGGGGGGTGGTCCAGTCCCGGCTTAAATATGCACAGCGAGAGGTCGAGTCCCGTCCATCCCGGTGGCCATCCGATCTCCTGGGAATCCGCCAACATGAGGAAGCATGGTGCGAACGGCTACCCGTCCTTCTCCACCCAGAACCAGGGCTTCTTCACCCGACACATGCGTCGCATATCCAGCAGCCTGCCTCGCTTTAACTCCAACTCCAACTCCAACTCCCACTCCAGCTCCTCGACCCACGCCCCCAGGACCTACGCCGACAAGGAAAAGTCGGACCGCGACCGATGGTCCGGCCAGAACTCGACCCTCTCGGGGAGGATAGCGTCCGTCTTCGCGCGGCTCGGCAGGAGGCTTCGATGGAGGACCCTGCTCCCCCTCGTCATCGTCTTCATCGTCGTGGCCTACTACGGCACTCGTAAGTTCAGCGCCTCCTGTTGCCCGTCAACGATGCGATCCGTCTGTGGCTTGCCGGTGGCATTTGCCTTTCCGGCTGGCTTCTTCTTCTTCATCATCATCATCTTCTTCTTCTCCCCCCCTTTCTTTCCGGGCTTGATTGTTCTTGTTGTTGTTGTTGTTGTTGTTGTTCTTGCTGTTCTCGTTGTCCAGTGTCTAATCTCTTCTCTTCTCCTCTCTTTCGATCCGCAGACGAGGCCCCCGGATTCGTCCACTGGTGGAGAAGATCGTCGCTTGGCGGCAATGGCCACAAGTTCGTCATCATCTTGGCGGCCAACGTGGGCGGCGGTGTCATGGAGTGGAAGGGCGCTCGCGAATGGGCCATTGAGCGGGACAGTGTGCGCAACAAGCGACAGTACACGCGACGCTGGGGCTACGACCTGGAGATTGTCGACATGAAGACGAGGAAGCGATACGCGCACGAATGGCGCGAGAGCTGGGAAAAGGTCGACTTTCTCCGCGAGGCTCTGCGCAAGTACCCCCACGCCGAATGGTATGCATGAATCCAAAGAACAATTCCTTGCCCAGTGTGCCGACGGAGGGAAACCAAAACAGGACTAATTTTTTTCTTCCTCTCTCTCTCTGCGCTTTCGTACAGGTTCTGGTGGCTCGACCTCAACACCTACGTCATGGAACCGAGCTACTCCCTGCAGCACCACATTTTCAACGACCTCGAGAACCACGTCTACCGCGACATCAACAAGTACAACCCGCTCAACATCAGCCACCCCTTCACCGATGAGTACCTCGACGCGGTGGCTCGCAGCCCTGACGGCGACGGCGACGCCAACTCCCTCAACATCCTGCTGTCCCAGGACTGCTCCGGCTTCAACCTCGGGTCCTTCTTCATCCGCCGCAGCGCCTGGACCGACCGCCTGCTCGACGTCTGGTGGGACCCCGTCGCCTACGAGCAGAAGCACATGGAGTGGGAGCACAAGGAGCAGGACGCGCTCGAGCAGCTCTACCGCAGCTACCCCTGGGTCAGGCAGCACACGGGCTTCCTCCCGCAGCGCATGATCAACAGCTTCCCGCCCGCCGCGTGCGGCGACGAGTCCGGCCAGAACAACACCATGTTCCACTACGACGAGAAGGAGCGCGACTTCCTCGTCAACATGGCCGGCTGCGAGTGGGGGCGCGACTGCTGGAGCGAGATGTACCACTACCGCGAGTACAGCTACTGGCTCAACAGGAACCCCTGGGAGCTCTTCAAGGAGGAGATCGTGGCCGTCATCTGGTACCACCTGACCGGCCAGCGCGTCAAGTTATGATGGGACTGAATGATCATTGGTGTGATGATGCGCCCGGCAACATGAATGCACACATCCACATCCATCATACTCCCCCCAGCCATTTGCTCCTCTCTTCTTCTCCTGTTCTTTTTTTTTCCCGCGCGAGATCTCTTTTCTCTACGCTATTTCTTTTCCTACCTTGCATAAACGGGGCTAGATTTTTTTTTTTTGTGGTTTATCTTTAAACTTGTCTGTTTTTTTTTCTTTATTTTTATTTTTATTTCGATTGTCAATACTTGCCTCTCGCCTCTCCTCCCTTCGTTCCTCGGGTCACTCTCAACGGCATGTGTAGCGAGCTCCTCCAGTTTCCGCTTCTCCGAGCCTGCCGCACCGACGCTGCGGTCCCAACGGATGGCTCGCCCTCCGCGAACCCACGGGCCGCCTGTTCACTGCATCGCCAAGGACTCCCGATGCTCCGAGGTTCGGGGGAGAAGTCGAGAAGAACGGACCCCGCCCTCCCCCGGCATAATTGCACGAAGCATAACGACGATATCGAAAGGAGCGTTGCCAAAATGAATCGGACGAGGGCATCATCCGGGAACGAGACGAATGAACGGCTTAATGGATCAGGGTCGGGATCAAGATACTCTCGAGTCGAGCGGACCTTGCCGACTTGTCCCCCATCCGACGCCACGGCTTAGACAGCGAGCGGTGTCCGAGGTCGCGACCTCGGGACGGACTTGGAGCCTGGTAAAATGGAGAGAATATGCGAGACCCAGGGAGGAAAGGGGGAGACATTGGGCAACGGAAGAAGAAGAGGAAGCGTAAGGAGGATGGCGAGAACGAGACGACGAAGACGAAGACGAAGATGAAGATGAAGGCTGTTTTGTTTTCTCCCTCGACAAGGAAAGAAAGAAAAAAAAAGGTGTTCGGGCGGGCGAGAGACGGCAACGGCAACGGCAACGAACGGCTTCGGAGGCTAGCGATGCATAGGACGGGCGGCATTTGGATCCATGGAAGGATCCATTGGATTGATCGATTGGATGGATGGCCGGCCCGGTCCTCGCGGCGTTGTGCATTTCCACCTTGGTTAAGGGGGATTGGATGGATATTGGATCTGTCCACGGATAGCGATGGCCCCCTCCCGCGCATGTCGGGGACTCTCAAGTAGTATTGACCGGATGCCTTCCGGGTTGGGTACCTAGTACGAGTACATACGTTGATCATCTATGTAATGAGAAGGCTCGGCGTGAGAATGCAGAGTATGAGTACGAGTATGGGACCTACTATATCAATGTATGAGTGCGTGCGTGCGTGCGTGTCTACGAGTGAGCGGTGGGGAGTTGGAGTTGGAGTTGGGGTCTTTGCTTCGGGTGTGTGCTGTGCTGGTGGAAGTGCTTTCGCTCGTGCGTGTGATCTTTCTGGCAGGAAGCGCCCGGCCGGGGGGGAGGGCTCGTCACGGTATTGTGGCGATGATGCCTTGATGCTGCTGTGGATGTTGGACGAGGCATCACGGGGTGGGTCACTGGGGAGGCATCTCCAAATCTCCTCTTCCCCTCCCCGTGGTTTACTGCTTCGTCTTAGTAGTAGTAGTAGTAGTAGTAGTAGTAGTAGTTATCTGCATCACCATCATCACCATCACGATCATCATCTTCTTCTTCCTTCTTGCCCTTCGGTTTTTCCATCCTCAGCCAGGCGTTTCACCCGTCTCGGCCTGAGGCCATCCCGGGGGCATCAATAGTCACTCATCCCACCCGCCAGCCGGCCAGGCGTTTCCGGGATGTTTCATCCGGCGCTCCTGCGTACGAAAGCACGACGCACGACGCAGGACGCAAGATGCCTCGAGGGGAGCGTGCTCGTATGTATTTGATGTATGTATGTATGTATGTATGTATGTATGTATGCATGGAGTAGTACGAGTACGAGTACGCAGCGTTGACTCGACTGTTTCAGGCACCCGTGCCGACGAAACAACGAGTCGGTTGGCGCGCACTCACTCTCGTGCATGTGATGTACGATTACGGTTACCTGGACCGCCAGACACACACCCCGTCCAAACCACACTCCGAACATATATTGACGTATTCCGGAGTACTTCTCCGCGTAGGTCTTGACGGGACGGATCGGTTGTTTTGCTTGTACATACGAGTAGTCCGTGCTGACGTGGATTGATGAATGCTTGGAGAGTGATTTGATATCGGCCGTTGTATCCGGTGGAAATGGAAGAGCAAGGGCGTGAGGGGTGTTGACTCGTATGGATGGATTCTTGGTCTCCAGTGATATATTGATTCATGGGACAAAGGATCAATATGTAAAGCAGTTCTCTCAAGTGACAGATTCATGCACACCGGGCCCCATCCAATCCAATCCAATCTGACAACTTGGCCCAGGCACGACGCCACCGCCGCCAAAGCCTCGCCCGCCAGGCACGAAGCCGCCGTTGGGCGTTTTTTTTTCTTTTTTTCCGGATGATGGAATGGATCGCACAGTGTATCATTGATCTTTCACGAGTTGGTTGCAGCTTGCTGGAATTCCGAGTCGAGTAAGGATTGAATTACTCTCGCATCCAGCAGGGCTTCTTCTACTGCTACTACTACTACTCCGTAGTTCTACGGAGAGTTCGAAGTATGGATTGAGAAGAAGTCAACTTCTTCTTCTTCTTCTTCTTCTTCTTCTTCTTCTTCTTCTTCTTCTTCTTCTTCTTCTTCTTGCATTACGAGTACCACCGACGGCGAGGAGTTTTCTCGGCAAGGCACGACGGCGCGGTGATTGGCCAGCCGCTAGCGATGCTGGGTGCACGACACGAATGGATCTTGGAGAGTATCAATGATGGACATCTGGCGTGATGGTTGGAGCAGAGTGGATGGATGTGGAATGGAAGGACACTGATGGGAGCGAGTCCTCCAAGTCGAAAGATGGTGTGTGGGATCGGGGAGGACGGTGCGCGGGAGGTGGGAGGGCCGTGGAGGGCCGTGGCCTTCTAAGGCATCTACCGATACGGAGTTCTTGGTACTCGTTGGCATGCGGCGGAATGGCCGCCGTCCGCCACCTTAGAACTAGTAAAAGCGAAAGATTGATCCATCGGATTTTCCAGAAGGGACGAGTACACACATGCATTGATGCGAAGGGAAAGATTGTCCGTGGATGCCTCAACCCATGTCGGTCGTGATGAGTTGTCGAGCGCGGATGACTTGAGGTCGGAACGCGTGTCATGGACGTCGCAGGTTGGCGATGGGGCGGGGCGTTTCGGGGCGGCGATTGGCTGGGGGAGACTGTTTCGGATTTCCTGAAACGCTGATGATTTAGGCCAATCAGAGGTGAAAATTCGTCAGTCATTGGATTCAATGGATTGATTGATCCATGGATGGATTCAATTGGGTGGACGGTGAATTGGATGCAGTACTCAGTGGTACTGGTATAGGTACATACTGGTGGTGTCTGTTTGCTACAGGTACTACCGGTTACTCGTACATATTGATTCATGGCTTCATCTTCCATTCCACGGATCAAATCAATCCATTGATTGGCAATTCAATCATTTGGGAGGTACTCGGCACTGCCTGCAATCCCCCAATTCCCCGTCAATCTCATCCAGACCGGCTATTCTGTCCCGCGGCCGATGCACCCGTCAATGAGGTGCCAAGACTTCGAAGATCGCCCCCCGTCCGCCTCGCCGGCGCTCTAGCGGGGAATCTTGGGCGCCTCCACGCGGCGCTTAAGTTACCAGAGGTGCCTTCTCCGTATGGATGGATCAATGGATCAATGGATGTACTTCTCCGTATTACTCCGTACTATCTCTAGCCTGAGGTACCCCGTAGTACGGAGTACTAGTAGAGGTTAGTACCTGTTGTCGTGGCGTGGGTGTGCATGATCTCCTGGAGTCTCCAATGCTCTTTCCTTCCCTCTCAGCTCTCACTTTAGTATTTATCACGCCGCCTCTTTGCCCCTCCAAGTTGGATTTTGGATGGATTTTGGATGGATTAATTGGATGGATGGATTGGATGGACTTGGTCTGATCAATTCAATCGTTGCGAGGCTGTCAGACTCTTTAGAGGGCTCTTTCTTTCCTCTCTTTCCTCTCTTTCCTCTCTTTCCTCTCTTTCCTCTCTCTCTCTCTCTCTTTGTCCCTTCTCTTCTTGATTCACTTGCAATCACAACATTCCACTCCTTCTATTGTCTCTTTTTTGCTTCAATTGCTTGCTGCCGCCAAGAACGCTCGAAGCGCCGACGGTCCTTTGTATCTTCTATCCATTGATCTTCTCTTTTTCTTCTCCCCCCCCCCTTTCTTCTTCCATTTGAATTCTTCCTCTTGGGCCTCATTCCTTGGTCTCCAAGCATCCGGTTTCTTTCATCTGGGCATCCTTGGCCCTGTCTGTCCTTGTCGCTTGCATTGATATATTCTTCTTCTTCTTCTTCCTTTCTATCATTGTCCTCTTCTTTCTCTCTTCCTTCTCCTTACGAGCTTCTTTCATTCCCTCCCGGCCAACCACACGCTTCTTCCGCTACTACACACGCTGCTCACGAGCTGTCAAGTGAATCACCGCTGGAATCGAGACCCCGATCCTCAGATTGCCTTGTCTCGAATCGACCTCTCTGGGACACACTCACCGTCTCTGCATTCTCTCCGCGTGGCTTCGTCTCAGACGCCTGGTGTCGTCTGACCCTCCATCCTGCATTGGACCCTTTGTTCTGCATCATCGTCCGCTCTTCTTTTGCTTCGGTCTGATCAGGCCCTGGTGGTCGATCGGATTCCGCATCTGGCGCAAGGCATCCCCCGTCGTCAGACACACAAGGTTTTCTCGAAACAATCGGCATGTTGTAGTGGCTGGTCCACTTCCATCCGGGAATCCTCCACCTCCTACCGCTTCCCTCTTCCTCCTCATCTCGACTGCTCGAAATCAACAACCAACGGGAAAAAAAGGGGGAAAGATAGAAAAAGAAGACCATCCACAATGCTTGCTCCTACGACGATGCATCTCCTCGCCCTGGTGGCCTTCCTCGCCGGCACCGCCTGCGCCCGCTCCTATCAGCCCCCCCCGCGAAACTACAACAGGACCGCCCCGTATTACTACAACCTCACCACGCAGTACGACGCCAGCAACTTCTTCGATTCCTTCGACTTCTTCGACCAGCCCGACCCAACGCACGGCTTCGTCCAGTTCGTCAACAAGACCACGGCCTACCGCGACCTGCTCGCCGGCTTCGCGGGCCATGCTATCTACATGGGCGCCGACAGCAAGACCACCAACCCTCCCGGCGGCCGCAAGGCCGTCCGCCTCAGCTCCCAGAAGTCCTTTACGCACGGCCTCTTCATCGCAGATCTCGCCCACATGCCAGATAGCACCTGCGGCGTCTGGCCCGCCTTCTGGATGTTCGGCCCGGACTGGCCCGCGGGCGGCGAGATCGACATCATCGAGGGCATCAGCACCCAGCGCAAGAACCAGATCACCCTGCACACCTCGGACGGCTGCACCATCACCAACACGGGCACCGTTAACACCACCAAGCTGGTGAGCCCCGTCTGCGACGCAAGCAAGGACAACAACGCCGGCTGCGCCCAGACCACCGCCGACGAGTCCAACTACGGCCGCGGCTTCAACCTGGCCGGCGGCGGCATCTACGCCATGGACTGGACCTCGGACCGCATCGCCGTCTGGTTCTTCCCCCGCAACAAGATCCCGCGCGACGTCACCTCCCAGAACCCGGACCCCGCCGGCTGGGGCCCCGCCCTCGCCCAGTTCAACTCGGGCCCCGGCTGCAACCTCGACCAGCACTTCAAGGAGAACAACATCATCTTCGACATCACCTTCTGCGGCGACTGGGCCGGCGCCGTCTGGAGCACCGACACACAGTGCAGGGGCCTGGCGCCCACGTGCCAGGACTACGTCGCGAAAAACCCCACGGCGTTCGAGACCACTTACTGGCTCGTCAACTCCATCAAGGTCTTTGACAAGATCAACCAGACCGACGGCGGGCGCGGCGTCCACGGGCACGGCTACGGGGGCAAGCACAGGGCGTTCCACGCACGCAGGCATTGATGCGCTACCTGTACGAGTACTAAATTGATTGATGAATTGATCGATCAATGCACCTGGGATACCTCATTCGGTTTGGAAAGCGATGGGCGGGAAAGTCTCGATGGATTTCTTCGGCAAGCGGCAGACGAGAGGGGGGAGCATGCGAACAGACGTACATGATATCTTTACATACGGGCGCGGAGGATGGCATTGCGAGTCACGATACCCATTCACAAACAAGACTCTAGAGTAGAGACTTAGACTTTTTGTCCTGCACTGGAATTAAAGAGTCATTGATTAAGAGATAACCCCTACGACTGATTCCCAAGCAACAATCGTGATTTGACCTGATGATGGCATTCAGGGGCTTTCAAGGAAGACTGGAGTCTTGACTGGACTTTGACGTCTGCTTGCTCCGACGTCCCGAGGCTCTTGCAATGCTTAGTCATCAGGGGGGGGGGGGCTGGATGGAAGCCAAAGCTGCTGCGTCCCCGAGCTTAAGCTTTTCGACGCCTCGGGGAGTCGCCACATGCATCATGATCCCCTCATCTTCAACACAGTCAGGATCCACCGCTCTCGACCGCAACTCATCACTCGCATCAGGAGATTGATCATTCAAGCATCTCGCAATGGCGGACTCGATTCTCGGCCTGGACCTCTCCAGGAACATGTCCCTCTTCACGGTGCGCCCCCTGACCTTCCAGAATATTGATCCATAGTACCTATCCATTGATCAATGGAACGAACCTGCGAACTTCCTTGACAGTTTCTCTTTTCTTTTTTTGTTTTTTTTCCCCCCAGCCGCTGACTACGAAGTCCTGCTAGGTTCCCGCCGCGTTTGTGCTCTGCATGATCCCCAACGTCTGGGCCGCCGCGCTCTCGGGGGCTGCGTACGATCTCGCGAACCCGCGGGGCATGCTCGCCACGGCCAAGGCGGACACCCGGCTGGACAAGCCTGTAGGTCCTCTTCCCCCCCCCCTCTTCTATTGGTGTGAATGTCGAGGCTGACATTGAGGGCTGCCCCCCGTTCCAAGACCCAGCAGAAAATCACCCGCGCCAAGGCCGCGTCCGACAACGGCTTCGAGACGCTGGGCTTCTTCGCCGCCGCCGTGGCCGCCGCCAACGCGGCGGGCGTCGCGCCGCGCACGCTCAACCTGCTGTCGGGCGCGTACGTGCTCTCGCGCGCGCTGTACGTGCTGGCGTACGTGGAGCTCGGCAAGGACAGGCGGCTCGCGGGGGTGCGGTCCGCGTGCTGGACGGCGGGGAGCATCTTGACGATGGCGCTGTACATCAAGGCGGGGCTGCGGTTGATGTGAGAGAGCCTGAGGACGGACTAGCTGGGGGATGACTCTTGCTGGAGGGCGGGAATAAGAGTGGAGGTGCCGTGTGGGATGTGAGCGGGAGGACATCGGGCAGAAAGCATCATGGCATGGAGAGAGAGAGAGAGAGATGGGCGCGCTGGGGCTGTCTGTCGTCGGACGGGAGAGATCAGCTCTCACAGGCACGACATCGCCCCCCCCCCGGTTGCACGACCACAGCCCTCCGCAGAATGGCATCAAACACGACACAAACTTCTTGCGCCCCCGTCTGCATCCCGAGGTCCTCCATCCCTGCTTCCTCACTCTTCTTCTTCCTCCCCCCGCCCCCTTTCCTCATGTCATGCACGTGCAGCCGCTCATCTGGGCAGACAGCACGCCATCACCGCTACCCAGCCAGCCCTATGCCGCGGCCCTCACGGAAGACGATAGACAACCTCCTCGCCATGTCCTGCATGCCGCGCAGTTTTGGTATCACCGCCGCCGTGCTTCGCGCCGCACAGGGCCAAACATGGATGGCTGGGAATGGCCCGCTCACTGCCCCGTGCAGCACTTCGCGCAGCTTCCACCGCTTCGCCTGCGCCTGCGCCTGTGAGAGGGAAACCAGAGCCATTGATTCCAGATGGGCAATGCCGGATACATGTACGCAGATTGTTATCACACCGGCATGCGACAACAAGCTCGGAGTGTGCAAGACAAGCCGGGGAAGCCGTTGCCCCCTCCTCCCCCTCCTCCCCTTCCTTCTCGACCAAGCCTCGAAGCGACGCACGAAGGAACACTGGCAGCAGTTGCGAGAGCATCGGACTGTTGATGTTTGCGCCTGGCCGTTCCGTTCAGACATCGATCCATTGATCAATCAATATATAAAACAAGGGCGCGCTGTTTGCCCCGATCCTACGCGCGCACATCAATCCGCGCCCTTCATCGCATCTCTACCACCGGCTCAACAGCCCCCCCCCCCAATATCACGATCCAAAGCATCACGATATCAAGCATTGATCCATTCGTTTCACACACATACACACACACAGAGGGAGAGCAACTCGCAGCATCTGACGATCTCCCGCCCCCACCTCAAGCCCCATCATGCCGCCCATCTCCGCGCGCATCCTCCTCCTCCTCCTCCTGCCCCTCCTCCCTCTCTCCCCCGCGCTCGTCCTCCTCACCGGCCATCCCAACGCCACCTCACTCTCGCCCGCAGGTTCTCTCGCACCGACCCACTCACACGATCTCTCCCTGACAGCCTCGCACTCGCACGGCCCTGACCAGGGATCGCACACCCACACAGGCGCAGACACAGCGACGGGCACAGAAGCAGACACTCCTCCGCCAGCGCCGGCAACATTCACAACAGCAACAATTACAACAATAACAACAGCAACGGCAACAGGAACAGGAACAGGAGCAAGCACGACGGCAGTCCAGGGCACAGACGCAAGCAGCACGCCGGCGCCCCTCGTCACGGCGTTCCCGGCCGGCCCGTCGCCCATCCACTGCGACGTCGCGTACTGCTCCAACGGGACCTCGTACTGCCACTTCTGGGCGGGCGTGAGCAGCTGGGACCACGCGGGCCCGCAGCCCGGCGAGGTGCGCACCGCGCTGGGGAGCTGCAGCGCGGGCGTGCAGGCCCTGCGTGATTGAGAGCCGTTTCTCGCCTTGCTGCCGTCATCATCATCTTGTTGGGGCTTTTTTTCCCATTGATACCGGTATTATGTTCGGGGGGGGAAGGTGGACGATGGCAGACGGACAAAGCTGCGGATTGAGGTCTTCAGGGCCTTGGAATGCTCTACGGTGAGGGCCACCCACGGAATGGATCCATCATCAAGGGATTGGAGACGAGGTTTGCGGCGTCTTGGGCGGGGCAGGCAGGCGGGATGGGCTGGGCAGGGAGGTAATCGGGAGTTGCCAGGTTGAGTATTCTTCGCCGCTCTGGGTCATGGGGCCGTTGATTCTTGTATGATTAGGGGAGTTACTGTCTATTTACTACTCCGGTAGCCAATATCATTGTTTCCGGAAACCGATCTCGTGTGGTGACTCCTTTTTGCGCCCTACCGCGCAGTTTGTCGTCTTTCATCTTCCCCCGCCCCCTTTTTGTTCCTCCTTGCTGCTCAGGCCCGCACATGCACCAGCGTGAGAACAACCCCCACTCCCTTCGATTCGAAAGATTACGCTCGTCAAGATGGCCGGTCTGGTCTCAAGCCGCCAAGAAGCATCAGACAGGAAGTCCTACCCGCCAGACGAGCCAGACGTTCAACCCTCCGTGATCGTGATCCACCTGCCTCATGAACCCCCCCCCTCCCCCTTTCTCCCGCCATCATCCGGCCACCACGGCCCAGATATCCGCGCCCATCGAGGACAACTTGTTTGAACCTCACCTCGCCTCGCCTCGCCTCACCTCACCTCACCTCACCTCGCCCGAAATGTCGATCCCAGCCAAGCACCCAACCCAAGCTACTAAGGCCGCGGATCCACCGCGCCAAGAGGACGAGGAATAAATAGAATCGATCTGATCTGATCTGGTCCGATCTGGATCTGATCCATCCCACCGCTTGCTTGGCTTACCCGTACTCGTGACCCGTGCCCCGTCGATCCCCAAAGGCACCATGACTTAGTAATCTACTCCATACCGTACTCTCCGTGGTGGCTAACAGGTACTCGTACTCGTATGACGATGCAGCTGCTGCCGCAGGGTCCGCGGATCCCCTCGACGGCCCAACACCACCGTGGACGGCCGCGAAGAACCAGCGCCGGACCTCCGAATCCGTTTCCGTACGCGTGACACGGGATCTCGGCCGCTCGGTTTTTTTTTTTTTTATTTTTCAAAGACCCTCCGTACTCGTACTCGTACGAGTACAGGTACAGGTGGGGGGGGGGGGAACGTGTCGAGCATGGAGCAAGGAGCAGGGAGTAAGGAGTAAGGAGGAAGGAGTTGTCGAGTACATGCCTGATCCCAGAACGCGAGCCCGTGTTCGACGCTATCGCCATACGAACTTCTGAGAGTTTGCCTACTCCGTACGGTGCGCTGGTTATGAGGCATCTCGACGTGAGGATCTGCACCCCGAGTCTGTCCTGAGTGTAGTGCGAAACACCCAGGTCGAAGCTCCGTGCCGATGATGACACATGCACCTTCAACTTCGGATTCCCGTACTCCGTACAACTTCTATACACACCGTACGGAGTACCTCGTACGGTACTCGTACGAGTACGCGGTAAAGACAAGCCGGATCTTCCTCGTCATCATGAGTCTCGATCCGGGTCTCCATCAGAGTCTGGTCCCTGGGCCGGAGATTACGGGGAGTCGGAGATGTCGCGCAGTTGCGTCATGATCACATTGATGTCACGGGATGGATCGCGAAGAAAAAAAAAAAGCAAAGTTTGCATCGCAGACATGTCTCAAATCTCTTTCTTCTTCCCTTCTTGTAAAGGGCTTTTTGAAATCAAGCCGGCTGTGCTGCCCGAGAAACAAGCTGCCGAGTCCGTAGCAGTAAAATCATGTCCCACCCCGGGACAGAAATGGCAAGCCTATACGCCGTTTCCCCCCTTTTTTGGTTTTCCCCAAAACGCCCCGAGTCTCGATCCCCCTGTAGGGAGAGACATGCAATGCCCAAACGGTATCTCCCATGACATGATTGAAAGTTTGGAAAAAAAAAAAAGGACCACAAAAGGAAAGAGATCAATAGTGAGTGATATATCAGGTGTCAAAGGAAAGGGAAAAGTGACAAGGCGAAGCAGAAGAGGGCTGGCCGGCGCGATAGTCTAGACACGGAACGAAGTATATACTTAGAAGAGAGGTGGCATTCGCGGGGACGCGGAGGAAAGAAAAAAAGACAAGAAAAGAAAGAAGCGCATGTCTCCAAATCGATGCCATCGTTGAGGCTGTGCGAGTGGAAAGACATATCGTAGAGAAGACTTTGAGCTGCTTCCATGAGCGTGGCTGCAGGTGAGGGTCCCAAATTTGGGGTCGAGCTGCGGCGGCCTCAGACCGCATCTTGTATCCGTACGGCGTAGTCCGCACTTCGGTACCCCGTACTTCGTGTACCTGTTTCGCCAGGGGCAAAAGGAGTCCAGTCCTATTGGAAGAAATTGGAAAGAAGAAACAAAGTTCAGGCAGGCCGCGGGCGCAAGTCGAGGCTCCTGGCGAAATAAGCTTGCCGCTGACAGGCGGAGAGATCGAATCCAGAGGGCTTAGCCGCATGAGTGTAAGCACAGAGGGTACCGGTAATGACATGCTCCGTACCACTCTCAGGAGAGGCGTGGTGGGCGTGGTTCTTCGTACTCGATGAGAAGAGGCACGGAGTTGCGTCGCATCTTCGAAAACAAATTGCCGCTTCGCCAAATTCGGAAGAAGGGTGGCAAATTAGGAGGGAAGAAGGTGACCTCCCATAAAGGAAACATCCAAGAGTGAAACAACGGCCATCAAAGCAAAGGAAGAAAAGGAAAGAATGGAGAAGAGAAGAGAATGCGTCAGATCATGACACGTCTCCAGCGATACTGCAAGTCCTCGTGCAGCAGGGGCTGATGCCGTAGAAGTCGAACTCTTCGATCTGGGAGGGATTCGTCGTCCCAAAGGTCATGGTGAAGTGACTGAGCATGGCCTGGTGCTGAAGGTTCTGCTCCGTCAGGGGTCGCTGGCTCGGATGCAGGTGCTTGGTATTCCTGGATGATCTGCCTTTGCCCCTGGGCTTGATGGGAGTCTCCTCGTGAAGCTTGGCGAGGGTGCTGCTGACGTTGTTCTCCTTGGACTTGGTCTTATCCCGACTGCTGCGGAAGGAGAACGTCTTGGAGAGCTTGAAGGACGACAGCGACGAGTTGGAGGAAACGGTCTTGATGAGCGAGATGGGCGAGGCGATAGAGCTCGAGGCGCGGTGCGTCGATGAGGCAGTCGACGAGGTAGCGTCTGATTGCGAGAGAGTATCTGAAGAGCCAGACACGCGCAGAGCGCGGCGGAATCGATCTCGAATAGCCATGATGACTTCGATGGAAATGGTAGAGCTGCTGCTGGTAGTGGCGGCGGTCGATGTCCGAGATGTACGAGGACGAGGAGGACTCTGGCGGTTGCGAATGAGAGGAGAGGCTGCCGGCGCACGAATGGATTTGATGGGTGGACGAGATGGATGGACGGAACGGTGCGTTTGCTCACAACGGCGGATGTGTCAACGCATATATAAACGGCTGTGGGAGCAATGATCTAGTATGACAACACACGCCTTTGAGAAGGGGAGAGAAAGAAAAAGACCCAAAAAAAGAAGAGGAGGCGTCAAGTGGTATAGAGTAAGGCGAGCGTAATTGGGGAATGTTTCTGAAGAAATAATGACGATGATTGGGGAAGAGGGCGATCTAAATGCTAAATGCGCGGCGCCTCGCCATGGAAAGAGCAACTTACAGGAAGGCCGGGGCGGCGCCTGCGGTAACTACGAGTACGGACTCAGTCACGAGTCACCTGTACGAGTACAAGCACAGAGTACAGGTAGAACCTACTCGTATACTGTACCTAGGTATGGACGGAGCGCTGGATGTGGAAGGAAGCGGGAGCCAATGAGCGATCGGGCAGGCCAGTGCGGAAGGCACCATCCAAGGCACAGAGAAGGAGCAGATCCGGGGTGCTTGCCTTTTCGCTGCACGGAGTACCGGTACGGAGCACGCTGAGAGAGCAGTAGGAGGTAGTCGGTACTCCGGTACCTACTCGTACTCGCACATCCGGAAGGCGAGGCCCAGAATACACTGCATCCGCAGGTGCGTCAATGATCCTTCCCTCCCAACTTCTTGAAGTTCATCCATTCTTCCACCTGTTGCCCCCCTCCAACCCCCGTCATCTCCTTCCCCCCGGGCCCCGTGCCAATGTTACGTAGCAGGTCCTGGACTAGGTAGACTGTCAGTGGACCAACCATGTTGAAGTTCAATGCTGCAACTGGCTCGGCAGCACCTGCAAAGTTCAGTGCGTGCTGAGTCGTACGAGAGTCTGGTACTCGTAATATCTACTAGTAAAGTACGGGGTACGGATACCTCCCTACTACAGGTAAGCACTGCCTGGTACAGGGTCCAGTACGACCTGTACTCGTACTCGTACAGGTACGGAGTGCTACTACCGGTACTACTACTCGCACCTGTAACAGGCCTGCGGTGGGACCACTGGCGCCTACAGGTACATGTAGTGGAGCTTTCTCGAAGGCAGCAGCGTGAGGGTCCAGCTCGAAACAGGGAATCGAAAAGCAGGAGGAAGGGGGGAAACACCGAGAATCACTGTCGCCATCCCGACAGGGACGTTCGCATTTTGATCTCTGCTGACCAGTGCTACTACAGGTACTATATGTACGAGTGCTCGTGCTCGTACGAGTATTCCGTCCTCCCGTCAGGCATTGGCTTACTGGTACCCGTACGAGTACGAGTACGAGTACCAGTATTGGCACTGGCACTGGCACTGGCACTGGCGTCCCGCACCCAGACCCGCGCCGACAATCTCACGGGAATGAGATTGATGCACTCCGATGCAGCACTCCGAGTGCTTGCGGTACGACGACGGGCAGTCTGCCTCTCTCTGCGCTGTGAAAGACCCTTCACTGACCGTGGAACAGGAACCAGAACGACTACTACCTCCTTGGGAACGACTACTCGACAATAGTACGAGTATAGAAGGCAGTAATACTCTTTTCGTACGAGTACGCTCGTCGTACCGGTGCGCACAGGCTCATCGAGATGGATGGATGGAGGCACAAATCGACGGGGGGGCCGACCCAGCCTTGGGAGTCCATTGGACGGGGTCCATCTAGCTCCTCTTGGCCCATCTGGGGCCATTCCCTAGCCGGGCTTCCCGCCGTCTCGCCCTCGCGATGAGGTCAGTATGGAGAATACGCGGAAGAGGCCCTGTTTCGGTCGAGCCAAGGAAATCATCATCCAAGGCAAAATGAGCAAGGCCTGACGAGGGCTTGCGGGTACGAGTACCAATCATTCAAGGCTCCCGTCTCTCAAACGGCTTCAATCCCTCGAGTACTTGTACTCGTGCTCGTACAAACCAAACACTACAGTACGCCACCAGGAAGGCCAGCACACACAACTTCCTCGACGAAAGGCAAAGGCGAAGAAGAAGTTGGGATGGGTCGATTGATGGATTGGTGTTCGTGGGGGGTTCGGGATTTGCCCTCCTTTCAGCCTCAATTCTGGGATCGCCTCTGCCTTAGCAGCAACCTACTGAGGTAACTAAGTCCGCCTCCTCGCGGAGAAGACGCCGTCCAGAACAATAGCGCTTTCCTTTTGCGGCCTGGAGCTGCGATGCGTTCCTTCGTGCCGGTCCCATGGAGATGCTACTCCAAATGAGGAGTACTCGTACTACCTCCTCGTTCGACTCGTGCTCGTACATACGAGTACTCGTACGGGTACGAATACAGGTACGTTGTACTCCGTACTCCATGCAACGTCCAACAGCCTTGCCTTGTGGTGGCCACCTCATTTGAAATGAGCATGAGGCTGCGGGCAACAACAAAGCGAGGCCCGAGAGAAATGGGGCCAGATGTGGTCAGGACTCCGAGGCCGTCAGCGAAGGGCGCTGGAGTTTCAAGGCCCACTACCGAGTCCACTTGGCTCACATTGCCACCAGAATGTATCGACGCCCTAACCCTTTCAAGAGTCCTGACAGCGACCCGTCTTCTCCAGAGCGGAGCCCTGCTCCCCACTGGGGTCGCCCTCGGTCATACTGGTACTGGTACCTGTGCTCGTCCTCGTACGAGTATCCGTACAGTCCAGCATCGATTGGACGGAATCGAGAACCGCCTTGCCCGGCCTCTCTACCTGTATGCGATCGCGTCGCCAAGGCAGATTCCATTCCTGACGGAGATTGGCTTCATGTACGGAGTACTCCGTACAGATACGACTGCTCGTTCAGCTGCCATGCCCTGTCTCGCTTCTTAGACGATCACCACCATGTGCGCGGGGTCCGCAAGATCAGCTCGAAACGGGAGGAGAATCTCGATGCCTACGAGCAAGAGGTTGACCAAGTCTCAGAAGGAGAGACATTCGGATGGACTATCCCGTCCAAAATCCCTCTCCACACGACGCCCATCGTCCTGCACGGCAAATCGGTCGAGAATTCCATGTCTCACGACCTCCCTCGTGCGTCCCTGAAGTCTGAACGCCCGCGATGCCCCACGATGCTCCACGATGCTCCACGATGCTCCACGATGCTCCACGATGCGCCCACGATGTGTCCACGATGCACCCTATCGGAGGTTCCGCTCGTGATTGCGGAAGCAGTCTAGCGGCCCCCCGGAGAAATCCTGCCCTTCCCCCCCCCCCCTCTTGGATATGGAGTAGATGATTCCATCTGCGTCACGTCGTCCGAGGAGTACGAGTACGAAATGGTATTCGTACGGCTACTACTACTAGGTAAGTCGTACGAGCACGAGTACTCGTACATACATACATGAACGGAACACAGTCAGCCGCTCGGCTCTCTCTCTGCTCTCTCCCATTCCAGCATCGCATGGGACCTCCACCACTCCTTTTCCGCACATGAATGTGGGATGTTATTCTCGAAGGGGCCATGCAAGATGCATACCTGTATGCACCTAGTCGGGCAATCGCTTTTGGGTTCCCATGTCTTTTCGCGGTTTGGCCTGCAGTCCTGCCACTTCCAAGGGGATCATTGGAAGTACCGAGATGCAGGAGATCTGTCAGAATCCAAGCCTTGGAAGGGCGATGCTCATGCCCTGCCTCCGGGAATCATCTCGTGCCCAATATTAGTACGAGTACAGGTACTCGCACCTGTGCAGGAGGTATTTGCGGAGCACTCGTGCTGGGGATTCCATGCATCGGACTTGTGGCAGCCCTGATGCAGCAGACTGTCTCTCGAAATCCACCTACCCACCAGACATTCCCGGTCGTGCCAACCCCTCCCCCTTTGCAAGAACCCGAAAACCGCTCTAGGATGTGTGCGTCCGGATATAGCATCACGAGTCACAAGCTCTCAGCTTAGAAAGGGACCCGAGCAAGTTCAGCTGATGATGAGAACGGCAATCGTGAGCCGTGAGCACGTTGCAAAAAGAACCGCCCCCACGATGACGTACCAGTACCTCGACCCTGAACGGCTCGGAGGACCGGCGATGGTTTGACATCTGAGAATTGCGACGACCTCGGGAATGGCACGACACCACTGCTCGGGTCCAGACTGAACCAGGGCGCTATTTGAGGAGGTGTCTCGCACTGCCGGAGACAGGTGCATGTGAGTTTCAAGTGGCCGAGCTGCAGTGTGCGCGAGAAGCGCCGATCCCCGATGCCCGAGAGGGTTGGCATTTTCTGGATCAGCAGCCAAGGCTTCGACGAAGGAAAGGCACCCTGAGGCTCATGATGCCAGTGGTCATCTCTGCATCATGCAGACCCAGAGATGTCAAGTCTCTCTCTCGCCTGCAACGCGATCCTGATGCAACATCCATTTGGTGGATCAACTTTGCAGCTGAGAACTTCCATCCTGTTGTACGAGTACGAGTACAGTGCGAGCACCTTGATCCAGCAGTGCACGAGCAGGATCGGAGTAGTACCGCTGCAGTGCTACTAGTACGGAGTAGTGGTACTCGTACGAGTACGAGGAGTAATACCGAGGATAACCATGGAGCCAGGCAGCGATATTTTCGACTTGCACGGAGCAGCGTCCTCGAGTCCCTTGTCCATGGATCCGACCTCGTATTCGCTCCTTTTCGGGCTCGAGTACCCGTACTCGTAGACTACTGGTACGAGTACTCGTAGAGGTCTCGAAAGAGAGGCCAGGAATTGATCAATCCATCCCAGACCTGCGTCAAGGCTTGTGGGGATCGGCCCGTAGAGCCCCCGTCGGCTAAATCAATCAATACATGAAGGGACTTGTTGTTTGCACTGGACTCTGCGGGCCCTGCTAGTACTGTCGAGATTCCCTACGCTGGATGCGGACGGAGCGCTCCGCTCTAACTTCAAGTTCAACCCCGCAGAATGCGCACATGCGGAGTACATGCGCACAGTGCATGATGTACTCGTACCGCAATATGTTGCCTCTACTATGATGCTGGCAGCACCTCATAGGTACCTATACACACTACTACATACCCACCTATACCCGAGGCCTGTGCGAATTCGAATTTCTGGATCATCTGCGCCAAGCAACAACATCGACTCGGAGTAATCGTTCCTCCGTGGCCCGTGCAGCACGGCAGGCCTGAGGGGAAGCGCATGGATTGATGCATCAAATCAATCCATCGTTGATCTTGATCACTCCATGTTTGCGGTCTCTCCTCGCAGGTCCTGCAATCATTGACCCCCGGCGAATCGAATGTTCTCGCTTGAGCGGACAAAGCAAAGACTCGACAAGGCAAGGCACGGCACAACACAGCTCGGCAAGGCAAGGCAACGCGGCCCCAAGGCACGGCCAGGCGAACGAGGAGCGGCTGGTCGTCGATTTCGATCTCGCAGGCTGCGTCGAAGGACGGAGGCGGACTGACTGGCTGCCTTGGCGCGCCCAGCTGTGCTCGTACGAGTGGTAGCAAACTGCATCCAAGAACAGCATTGACGCACGCACAAGAAGATCGGATTGAGGCAGCGCAGATCATCAGAGCAGTGATCAATGTACTCCGTACCCCGTACCTGTCATCTTGTCTCGTGGCCTTGGCATCATGATACTAGAGATGCAACCACGGGCCAAGAGACGGGAGGATCAGCCATGGCGCAAAACAGGCAGACGGCAACGGAGCACGAGCAACGGTAACCATACCGGTACCCGATCCCTCCGTGGTGGTGCCTGATGTCCCGGCGTCGCCTCGATGGGCTTGGCTTTGACGGCCTGGATGTGATCAGTCGACGGCCTCGAGATCCCGTGGCAGAATGCACCAACACCAACCGGCGCCTAGAACCTGACCAGCCTGGAAAAGCGCCTGTTCGACCAACAACTTGCACTGCCAGTGACCGACTCCGAGTCCTTGAGCGCCGTCGTGCTGCGATGATGCGACCTTCCCATCCTCTGCTGCCGTGCATGATTTTGCATTTGGGGTGTGCTTGTTTCATCTCGGTATTTCCCAAAGCAGGCTAGTCTCCTCCAGGGCCTGGAACGTCGTCGGACAGACCGCGATGGCCTCCTCGACGCGACCTCTTCAGTAATCTCCCTGGCCGCCCGGTGACATTGAGAGCCTGCTGCCGAGCATGGCCCTCCTGCGCTTTGATCCTGCCTGCACGGAGTACTCGCACATGCACCAGCGCCTAGGTGGTCGATGCCATGCCGCCCATGCCACCTGCGCGAGGACCCCCCGAATCCTCAGGTTGAGACGTCTGGTCCCCTCCACGGAGTAGTAATGCCGCTGGCTTGAAATTACGGAGTACGAGTACGCGTGCTCCCCGCTCCCCCTCCCCCTTACTCATGGCGTCTGTCCTCCGGCCCCACGGCACCGTCGATCGATCCGATAGTCAGTCTCTCCTGAATGATCCCGCGCGGTCCGGCTCCGGCGAGAGAAGGTCCCTTACCGGTAGCCCCTTGAACGAGAGCGCCCGGGGCTTCGACTCGATGGAAGAACCACGCAAGCGCCCGAGCAACGAGCATCTGCCGCTGCTCGACCCCGCGAACGCCACCAGCAGTAACGTCACCAACATCAATACCAACATCAACCGCAACAGCAGCCGCAACAGCAACAACAGCGTCGACAACAGCGATGATGGACGCGCCCGTGGCGCCGGCGACGATCGGGGCCGCGGCCTCGACCGGCACCCTCTGCACCAACCCGACGATGACAGCCAGGAGACCAAGAGCCTGTGGTACCTCACCGTGCTGACCATTGGCATCGCCGGCCTCCAGATCGCCTGGTCCGTCGAGCTGTCCAACGGCTCCCCCTACCTGCTCGGCCTCGGGCTCAGCAAGTCCCTCATGGCCCTCGTCTGGATCGCCGGCCCGCTCACCGGGACCCTCGTCCAGCCCTACATCGGCATGCTCAGCGACGCCTGCCGCCTGCCCTGGGGCAAGCGCAAGCCCTTCATCCTCGGCGGCACCGTCGCCACCATCCTCAGCCTCATGTTCCTCGCCTGGGCGCGGGAGATCGTCGGCGGCACCCTCGGCCTCTTCGGCGCGGACCTCGAGTCCCCGGGCGTCAAGACCGCCGTCATCGTCGTCGCCGTCATCGGCATCTACGTCCTCGACTTCGCCATCAACACCGTCCAGGCCTCCCTGCGCGCATTCATCGTCGACTGCGGCCCCGCCCACCAGCAGGAGGCCGCCAACTCCATGGCAAGCAGGATGACCGGCATCGGCAACATCCTCGGCTTCGTCGCCGGCTACGCCAACCTCACAAAGCCCCTCTCCTTCCTCGGCGACACCCAGTTCAAGATCCTCTGCGTCCTCGCCAGCCTCGCCCTCGCCGCCTCCGTCGTCTTCAGCTCCCTCGTCATCAAGGAGAGGGACCCCCGCCTCGAGGGACCCGCGCCCACCAACAGGCACGGCGTCGTGTCCTTCTTCGCCGCCATCTTCCGCTCCATCAGGCGCCTGCCGCCCCAGATCATGCGCGTCTGCCAGGTCCAGTTCTGCGGATGGGTCGGCTTCTTCCCCCTCCTCTTCTACACGTCCTCCTACATCGGCGAGATCTACGTCCAGCCCTTCCTCGAGGCAGACCCAAACATGTCCCCCGGCGACATCGACAGGCTCTACGAGGAGGCCACCCGCATCGGCTCCTTCGCCCTCCTCGTCAACTCCGTCGTCAGCCTGCTGACAAACGTCTTCCTCCCGTTCTTCGTCGCCCCCACCTACGACAGCCACCTCGCCGACGGCAGCTCTGCCGCCGCCGCCGCTGCCGGGAGCTCGTTCCTCGACCGCCTGCGCATCCCCGGCTTCACCCTCAAGCGCGCCTGGTTCGGCTCCCTCATCCTCTTCGCCGTCGTCATGCTCAGCACGCTCTTCGTGCGCTCCGTCAACGGCGCCATCGCCCTCATCGGCCTCGCGGGCATCACGTGGGCCATCACCCTATGGGCCCCCTACGCCATCATCAGCGCCGAGGTCAGCCGCCGCGACGCCATGGCCCGCGCTGCGTCCCAGACTTCGCCCGAGGCCCGCCGCGGCGGTCGCGAGCAGGAGCAGGAGCAGGAGCAGGAGCAGGAGCAGCAGGAGGAGGAGAAGGCGGACCAGGCCGGCGTCATTATGGGCATCCACAACATGTCCATCTCCGCGCCGCAGATCCTTGCCAACGTGGGCTCGAGTCTCATCTTCAAGCTGTGGCAGAAGCCGCGCGGCACTCCCGGCGACCGCAGCATCGCCATCGTCCTCGCCATCGGGGGCCTGTTCGCCTTCGCCTCGGCCTTCTTCGTGCTCAGGGTGAGGGATGATCTGGGCGCGCCGGAAGAGGACACGGGCGATCCGGAGACGGGCGGCGGCGACGGGCCGAGAACGAGAGCGAGGACCAAGCACGGATATCAGCAGATCCCGACGAGCGATGGCCGGGGCAGGAGCAGGAACCGGAGAAGCGGGAGTTTCGGTGGCCTCGAGATAGCGTCCGGGTCTGACAGCTGAGCCCCTTTCCCTACATACGTGCCAGGCTCCGTGTGCGAGCACCGCCTTCGTTTCGATTCCGTGTGATTTCAGGAAAGCTTTTACATATGTATAGCATGCATGTATTGTGTATTGTGTATTGCGTTTGTGTTTAATCATCATTGGCGCGTCTTGCACATCGAGCATCATCCTGTTTTTTTCTCAAAGCAGAGCCCTCGGCCCCCCGCAGGATGTAGCGGACTGTTGTAGGCATGCGACAGTCGATGGCTCCACGCCTCGAAAATGTAACAACTGATAATTACAAGGCCCCTCGTAGGAGATCTACCGAAGCAGCGAGGGTCTCGTACTCAAAGACTGTTGTCGGGGATTTCATCTTGTCTCGTGCGCGTACGGGCCTCACCGGGGTGAAAGCCGTAGGCATCCGGCTCAAGATCAGCAGGCGGGGGACATGCTGGCCGAGCGATGGCATAAGACGGTGCATGCACGGTGGTCTGGGTCACGAAGCATCATCTCGTATGGTGGATGAAGATCTGGGAGCATTGATCCCATGTACCGAGTAATATGTGAACACAGGATAGCATCCATCTGTCGCAGCGTGGCCGGCCTACCTTTGGGCTTTTGGCGGGCGAGGATTTTCGCTGTTGGGACGCGGACTGGGTCCGTGATAGCCGATTGCCCTTGATTCTATGCTCACGCTGTCTGGAAGATGAAGGAGGCTGCTCGCTCGTCGATTGCCGTGCTTCGTGAGGTCTTGCAAGATTGGGGATGAGATGATGAGAAGAGGAGGGGGAAGAATTTGCGACTTGGATTTGAGGACAGTGTCGGTAGTTGGAGGTGGATTTGTCTTAGTCAGCAGGCAATCAGGGTCTCGTCTCTTGGAGTGCGTGAGTGCACGGCAGGAAATGGATCGTGAGGTTTGCGTGTCATGTACGGAGTACGTAGAGTAGGCAATGGATGATCGAGAAGATGCATCGTCCTGCTCAGTTGGCAAGAAGTACAATCGAAGAATCGATCTCAAGAATGCCGATTCCTGTATGAGCCTCATGTCGCCGATGCTTTTCCAATTGAAGTGCAGTGGATGACCTTGACGAGCTTTCCAGTCACGCATGCGGTCACGTGGCGCACAAATCAGCACGCCTCGGCGCCTTGCCCTACTCGGGGCCCCACAGAGGGTCGAAAAAAATTCCACCTGTGCTTTAGCGAGCCCTACGAAACCTCCGCCTTCTTCTTCTCAATCCCGCAACATCGTCACTTTCACGAGCACACGGCAACAGTCGTTACGGTTGCCCAGCATGTCGCTCGTCACGGGAGAGAAGACGAACTTCCAATTCGTAAGTCGGAACCGCCCCCTCGTTTTGCCGGGATCGCTGCCACGGTCGCCGGCAGTCGCACGATCGACCGAGTCCACAACACGCGGTGGTGGGATGATGATGATGATGATCACGACGGCGCCCATGCGGAGGACCTGCTCGACGACCGGACACGAAGGACGATCAATACGCATTGGGCGAATGTTCTCGGGCTAATGACTTTCTCTACAGATCTTGCGTCTTCTTAACACCAATGTTGACGGCAAGCAGAAGGTCATGTACGCCTTGACCAAGATCAAGGGTGTCGGTCGCCGATACTCTAACTTGGTCTGCAAGAAGGCCGATGTTGACCTGAACAAGCGGTACGATGAAAACCCCAGCCCCACCCATGAAGGACGAGACACAGAAAGAGACACAGAATGAGGAAAAGAGAGGGAGAGAGGCAATTGGGGGAGCGAAGAGCAGCGATGAATCCCGAGGACCAACAAGCACGAAGAGAAATGGGGACGACGCGGGGGAACTTTGAATACCCCCCCCTTCCCCCCTCCTTGGTGGAAGAACGCGAGACTAAACTATTCTTGTGCCTGCAGCGCCGGTGAACTCACCTCCGAAGAGCTCGAGCGAATCGTCACCATCATCCAGAACCCCACCCAGTACAAGATCCCCACCTGGTTCCTCAACAGGCAGCGCGACATCGTCGACGGCAAGGACACCCACATCCTGGCCAACGGCGTCGACTCCAAGCTCCGCGAGGACCTGGAGCGCCTCAAGAAGATCCGCGCCCACCGCGGTCTGCGCCACTACTGGGGCCTCCGCGTCCGCGGCCAGCACACCAAGACCACCGGCCGCCGTGGCCGAACCGTCGGTGTGTCCAAGAAGAAGGGTGGTTAAGCGATACCTTGAAGTCTTTTTACTTTGCTGGTTCTTTTTTTTCGGTCTGGGTCGGACAGGCGTGAAGGGCTGGGGTTCTTGTCCATCGTTAAAGGGAAAAGAGCATTTGAAAGAAAGCCACGATTTGCTTTCTGGCATACGCGCGCAACCAGGCTGTTACTCTACGATCACAGCAGTCAAGAACAAAAATCCAAATCTTGAAAAAAAAAAAAAGAAAGACGAAGAAACCGTTCGACCCGTCGACTAAATGCCTTTCTTTCTTCTCGACATGCGTTCGTAGATTCGTCTGTGCTCAAATGAATCTGTCCCTGTTGAATGGAATCCATGGGTACCTCGCGGAGTATTGTTACTCTCGTACGGGCAGTATGTCGCATGCAGTAAGCGGAGCATTGATTCATATGAAGAAATGGTATCAATTCGGGGTATCATGCCGCAACTCCACCACCTAGTCATCCTCGTGGGTGACTGCCATATCCAAGACCTCCACCCTCCCCTGGCCCTTGGTCTCGCTGCCGATGAAGTCGGACAGCGACTTGAACGCGCCGGGCTCGACGAAGCCCACCATCTCCCACTCGGAGCCCATGACGTCCTGGTGGTCGATCTGCTCCACGAAGCCCAGGATCCTGTCCTTGACCGTCCCGGGCGCGGCGGACTTGGCGTTGCCGTTGCCGTCGCCGTCCTCGTCCTTGGGCGCCTTGGGGGCCTTGACGGCCTGCTTGAGCACGCCCGTCCCACACGTGACGCGCAGCTTCATGCGCGCCCTGGCCACGGGGATCGGCTGGTGCGCGATCAGCGCCTTCATGGCGTCGAGGGCCTGGCTCTTGGCGCTCTTGGTCGTGACGACGCCGGTCCAGATGTGCTCCTTTGCCTTTGCTGGTTTTGTCTCGCCGCCGCCGTCGCCGCCGCCGCCACTGCTCTCCCCCGCGCCAGCAGCCAAGCTGGCCTGCAGACCAGCCATCCCCCACGTTGATGCTGGTGCTGTCGTCGTAGTCGTAGTCGTCGTTGTCGTCGTCGACGTCGTCGCTGCAGTTGATGTTGCTGTGGGCGTGGCGGTGCCGGACTCGGGCTTGTCCGCGGCGCCGCTGTGCGCCTGCGAGCTCAGCATGTCGAGCGCCCTCTCGATCATGCCCGGCGTGTAGACCCTCTTGGTGCGGGGGTCGACGAGCTTGCTGACGACGATGCCGACGACCTCGTTGTGCACGCGCTCGAGCTGCGCGGCGCGCTCCTTCTCGCCGACCTGCATCTCGCCCTTGCGGAGGATCTCGAGGATGATGTCGTCGGGGGACTTGCCCTTGCCGAAGGCCTTCTCGAGGTCCTCCTTGGGCGCGGTCTGGCCCTTGGAGACGTTGAGGAAGACGCTGGGGATCTGGAGGACGTTGTCGAGGTCCGTCTCGATGCCGGAGCGCCACTCGAGGACCTTGTTCTTGTAGCAGGCGATCTCGAAGCGCTTCTTGCCCTTTTTGAGGCGCACGAGGGAGACGTTGGTGAGCTTGATCTGGTTGGAGGGCTGGTTGATCTGGCGCGACATTGTGGCGGGGAGGAAAGTTGACGCTTGTAGTATGTATGGAGAAGGTAGTATGGAAAGGGCTAAGACAGAAGACAAATGAAAGCAGAGAGACGGGAAGCAGTGGACAAGAACGAGATTGAAGAATCGAGGCGCTTTTTTTTTTTTTTTTGGCTATGTGGAAGAACAGGACAAGAGTTGGATGATGGGAGTGTGACTCCGTGTCTTGGTGTTTTGGAAATTTTTGAGGGGCGACGGCGGTACGAAATGATGCAGCTCAATCTGGCATGATGACTGAAGGAGCTATCAGTCCCGAGTACCTCGGATGGCAGTTTTGTTTGCAGTGGTTTGGAAGTACTGGCTACCAGAGGCAAGGCTGCGGGAGACCCCGCCATCAGCAGCTCGCATGATGATGCGCACGCATGGATGGATGGAGTCGGCAAGTTTCGCACTCGCCCCGCCAATCCCACGGTTTCCGAGATCAACCCATCACTGAATTCCAGACTCCATAACCCCCGTATCACTCGACGACTCCTTCTGACTCATTGTGTCGCGAAAGGCCGGATCTTGCACCCTCGTCGTCGCCCGCCTTGCCCAGAAGAAGCCAGAAACGACCGGCCCCGAAGCAAGAGAAATATCGTTTGAGAGAGGGGGAAAAAAAAAAAGAGAGAGAGCCGGAGAAAAAGCACCACAGGATGGCTGCCGCACCCGAGGTCGTGGCCCCCGCGGTCGAAGACGCCCTCGCCGACGCCGCGACGGAGACCACCTCGTCTAAGCAGGATGTCAACCCGTGGTCCGTGTCCGGCGAGATCGGCGCGGACGGCAAGGTCAAGGCCATCGACTACCGGAAGCTGGTGGAGGAGTTCGGGACGGCCCTCATCGACGACGCGCTGCTGAAGCGCTGGGAAGACGTGACGGGCACGAAGCCGCACCGGTTCATGCGCCGCGGTATCGTCTTCAGCCACCGCGACCTCTCGACGATCCTGGACCGATATGAGAAGGTGAGGGGCCTACGGGGGGAGTAGTATGGGGTCACCGAGAGAGAGAGAGAGAGAGAGA
>NQYQ01000032.1:170211-181610 GCA_003055925.1 Escovopsis sp. Ae720 | reverse complement strand
CCCCCCCCCCCCCCCCTTTTGTTTTTTTCCCCCTCATCTTGGCCTTTTCTCCTTGTTACCATCCTTTCAAAGGCAACGGCATGTCCTCGGTACCATGCTGACATGGCGTCAACAGCTGAAATCGATCTGCATCGAGCACCTGCAGAGCTATGTGTCGGCGTTCCAGGCGAGACGCGAAAAGGCCACGAAGGAGGTCGTGACGCAGTTCATGACCAAGCGCGCCCTGAGCTGGAACGGGAACCCGAGGGTGCAGCGGGCGGACCTGGTCGTGCCGGTCGTCAACCAGGCGGAGGGGGCGGCGGGAGCGGCGGTTCCAGCGGAGGGCGAGAAGATGACCAAGAACCAGCTGAAGAAGCTGTTGAAGGAGCAGCAGATTGCGCAGAAGAAGGCGGAGAAGGAGGCGGCCAAGCTGAAGCAGAAGGATGGGAGTCAGGAGCCGACGGCATAGAGTCTATCCATCCATGAGCAGAATATCAACAAAGCACCATTGGAGCACAGCATCCATTGATCCATCATCGTTGCAACATATTGATCCATCAAATTGATGGGATCCAATACTCCAAGCAACTCTGGATGCCCGAGACCACGTGACAAGCAGCTCTGCCGATCGAGGGCGCTCGGGCCAATGGGAATGCATGTGGGCCTGGGGCTTGGCCACGAGTCCCCTGAGACGGCGATGCATCGTGGAGAGGGTGGGGGAGCTATCGTACTAAGTTGCCGGGGTGTGTGGGGGAAGAGGAGGAGGAGGAGTCGGGGAGATTGATTGAAACATCAGGATCGGTTGATGGGAGCAGAGGTTAAAATCCATTGATTCATCCATCCATTGATCAATCAATTCATCTGTCATTGAGCTGTCGGGTGAATTGGTGATGCCCAGGTTCCGTCTCTGTCATCGTACTCGTACTCGTACCTTCGATCTTGTGCCTGCTTGAAGTGCGTCAGTGACGTGCCTGGACAGCGCCAGTGGAGACACCGCCTTGGAATCCATCCATCAATCCATCAATGGATGGATCAATTGCTGTGCTGTCGAGGCACGCTGATGCACCGCTGGGTGAGACACTGAGTGCCAGCATCGCGGTCCGCACGGTCAGTCTCGGCTCAGGCACATTGAAGTTGTCCCTCCCTAACAGGACTGCCCGCGCGATACAGTGCGCAGCTGTTAGCGTCGACCTTGTACAGTGTACAGTACGAGTACGAGTACGAGTCCGAAGTCCGAAGGAGCCCAGCATACGACTCGCTGATCTGCCGGCTCCGCAACTCGCCGACACCCTGAGCTTGTGATGGGATCAACAAGTCTATCTACTCCGTATGGAATTGATCAATGAATGAAATGCACGGATGGATGGATCAATCTGTACAAGCTCCCATCCAGATCATCGGTGACCAAGTGCACCGGATCGATTGGCCGATCCATCCGTCGAGGGGGGAGGTTGGGCCTGGCGGGCTGGCTGGGCACACACACAGTGCATCAAATCAGTGCACCGCCTGCCTGCCTGCCTGCCTGCCTTCCGCTTGCAACGCCATCGAGCCCTCCAAGAGTCGGGCAGTCCAGTCCAACTGCTAGTAGTACAGGTAGCTTCAATCCCCCTCCCTTTTATCTTCGGGCTCAGTCCGCTCAATTCCTCCCATCAATCCCATCTTCCTCCATCCTCATCCATCCTTCCCTCGTCATTCATCATCATCCATCGTCTCCTCCACCCTCATTGAACCACCCCAACACCGGCATCCCTACTCGTGCTCTCTCTCGCTCTCTCTCGCTCTCTCACCTCTACCAACCCATCCCACAACACCTCCCCGGCTGCTCTGTTCCGCAGCAGCAGCAAGGCATCAATCATGCGGCTGTCTACGTCCGCCCTCGTCCTCGGCGTGGCCTCCTCGGCCATGGCCCACCAGGACCAGAAGCCCCTCGGTGGCCCTGCCGCCACGCTCGACCACATCTTCAACGACTTCGACGCCTGGTCCGCCTCCATGAAGGAGCACTTTGGCGAGATCTCCGCCGAGGCAAAGGCCGTCTGGGAGGAGGTCAACCTCCTCGCCCCAGAGGCCCTCGAGGCCGTCAAGCGCCGCTCCCAGAAGATCAAGCCCAAGAAGCACCACAAGAAGCCCGACAACAAGTACGACTACGTCGTAAAGGGCGCCGACCTGCAGAAGATGTGGGCAGAGGACGAGAACGGCGAGTCCCACCGCGTCGTCGGCGGCAAGCTCGACAACTACCAGCTGCGCGCCAAGAAGGTCGACCCCAAGTCCCTCGGCGTCGACTCCGTCAAGCAGTACAGCGGCTACCTCGACGACAACGAAAAGGACAAGCACCTATTCTACTGTGAGTCTCTCGCATTCCTCGGCCATCTTCAGCCATTTGCATGAATTGGCAACTCGAGGATGGGCCGTGGTGGCAATCTCACCACCACTTTCTCCCCTATATCCCATCCTCGAGACCATCATCTACAACGTTCCATCCATGCTGACCATATGCCGCCTCGCAGGGTTCTTCGAGTCCCGAAACGACCCCAAGAAGGACCCCGTCGTCCTCTGGCTCAATGGCGGCCCCGGCTGCTCCTCCCTGACCGGTCTCTTCTTGGAGCTCGGCCCCGCCAGCATCAACAAGAAGCAGGAGATCGTCCACAACCCTTACTCGTGGAACAGCAACGCCTCCGTCATCTTCCTCGACCAGCCCGTCAACGTCGGCTTCTCCTACGGCAGCGGCACCGTCCACGACACCGTCGCCGCCGGCAAGGACGTCTACGCCCTGCTCTCCCTCTTCTTCCACCAGTTCCCCGAGTACGCCAAGCAGGACTTCCACATTGCCGGCGAGTCCTACGGCGGCCACTACGTCCCCACCTTCGCCGCAGAGATCCTCTCCCACAAGGACCGCAACATCAACCTCAAGAGCATCATGGTCGGCAACGGCCTCACCGACGAGTTCACCCAGTACGCCTACTACCGCCCCATGGCGTGCGGCGACGGCGGCTACCCGGCCGTCCTCGAGGAGAGCCAGTGCGCCGCCATGGACAGCTCCCTCGCCCGCTGCCAGAGCCTCATCCAGAACTGCTACAACACCGAGAGCAACTGGCTCTGCGTCCCCGCCGCCATCTACTGTAACAACGCCATGATCGGGCCCTACCAGCGGACCGGCCAGAACCCCTACGACGTCCGCCACGCCTGCGAGCCCGGCGCCGGCAGCCTCTGCTACAACGCCATCGGCTGGACCGGCGAGTGGCTCAACCAGAAGAAGGTCAAGGAGGCGCTCGGCGTCGAGGTCGTCGACAGCTTCGACAGCTGCAACATGGACATCAACCAGGACTTCCTCATGCACGGCGACTGGATGAAGCCCGTCCACCGCCTCGTGCCCAAGCTGCTCGACGAGATCGCCGTCCTCATCTACGCCGGCGACGCCGACTTCATCTGCAACTGGCTCGGCAACCGCGCCTGGGTCAAGGCCCTCGACTGGCGCGGCAACAAGGACTTCAACGCCGCCGAGGTCAAGGACCTCCACGTCGGCAAGGAGGGCGAGAAGTACGGCACCGTGCAGACCGCGCAGGGCCTCAGCTTCATGCAGATCTTCAAGGCCGGCCACATGACCCCCATGGACCAGCCCGCCGCCTCCCTCGACTTCTTCAACCGCTGGCTCTTCGGGGAGTGGCACAGCGACAAGAAGGACTCCGAGTAAGCTGGGTGACAAAGTTGGCCTTTCTTAGACCCTAGAGAGTGAAGAAGCCCTGTGCGAAGCGTGGCCATGGGCAGGTTTGCAGCTCCTTGTTGCGGATCTGGTATCCCTTTTGTTTTTTCTCTCTTTCCTTTCCTTTCCTCTCTTCCATTTCGTGATGATTGATGATGGTGTTTGCAATGGTCAATAAGATTGTCAGCCTTTCTGGGTAGTACTGCGTATGTATGAATTCCTGCAATGAACAATGAACAATGAATAAGAAATAAATCTTGAAAGAGATCTCCAAGGAGATTGAGGCCAGAAAGGGCACAGAAGAGCACAAAAGGGGGCATTTCGTGAGATGTCTATCCGCCGTGAATGTGAGAGAATTCGTGTCCAATGCTGGTTGCCCGTGTCAGTGGAGATTCTTGATAGGGTAGGCCGATGATCTCACGGGTCGATTATGTCGCTCGTGCACTTTTCAATCAATGTCTGCGGACAATTGATGGATTCACCAAAGGCTCGGGTCAGGGTCAGGGTATTACCACAAACTACTTGTACAGGTACTCGTACTAAGCACGGAAGACTCCGTAGGAGTCCCGGAATGCATGATGCTTGCCTGCGCCATCTCTGCATCTCTGGAGATTTTCGTTCCAAGATGCGATTCCGTCATCACATGTTACGCTCTTCACGTGAACAGTGACACCCTTCGCGATGCCTTGTTGCCCTTTCTCGGTTGAAAAGCCGTGACGGGGGGAGGAGGCTCGGCTATTCTCTCGCACGGGATGTTTCCTTGCCGGCGGGTGCTAGGATTCCCAACAAAACGCTCCCGGCAAGCCAAGGGGGGGAATTCAAAAAAAACGAGGAAAAAAAAAAAAAAAAAGATCCATTGTCACTTTTGGGGATGGATCCAAACTGGGGTACGGATTTTAATCCAGAAATGGGCTGGGACTGGGGGGCTAGTACGGTTTCGGCCGCCAGAGGAGCCTGTTGCTGCTGCTGGATAAAAAGGATGGATCAGAAGTGTGCTGCCGTGCTGCGGGCTTCAGCTGGTTGATCCCCCCCTCCTGCAGCATCAGGACTCAGGAGTCTCTGCCTCTTCTGGTATCGTGCCAGTATCTCGCCTCGTCTGGAAGGGCAGATAGAGCAGCGGGTTGCGAATCGATTGGGGCGCAGGACGGCTCAAGACCCCGGTGATGCGGAGCTCGGAGGTCGTGCGGCGTTCTGCAGGCGGCAAGGCGGCTGCACGACGGATTCCTAGGCTGCAGGCAATTGTTCGTTGAGCACGACATGAAGAGCTCAGATCGGGGAAATGGTGTACGAGTACGGAGTACTCCGTACAGGTACGAGTTCAAGATACCTGTAAACATTTGGTCCTGTCCGATGAACTCCCGCACCGCCGACGTCGAAACATTCTCGTTGTACTCCGTATTCTTGCTGATCTTCAACCTCATCCTTTCAGGTATCGGAGGATGGGGGCAAATTGTACCTCGGCAATGGGTGGGGATGGCAGAGAGGAGAGTTGTACGTTCTGAAGAGCCGCCCGCCAAAACGCCTCTGATCTGAGATGCCGCCAGCCTCACTTTCCAATTCGTTCTTTGCTGCGGTGCGGACAGGGCACGGAGTACAGATACATTCCGTACCTGCACGCCCTTCAATTTTGGAGTCAGCCCGTAGGTGCCATCTCGTGCTCGTACTCGTACCGGTACGAGTACCAGGACCGGGCAGAATGGGCTGGGCGGTCTGTGGCTGCTCCGGAGGGGAGAACGGCGTTACGGAAATGCTGAGGCAGCAGCGCGGGCCGACCTGGCGGGCTGTCCGCGCGAGCCGAAGGTGCTAGTTGCACGCGTCGCCGGTGCGTCGCCGGGAGTGTCTTGTGCGCGAGACGGACAATGAGTGCGACAGGGATGACGAAGAGGAAGGGAAAGGGGAAGGGGAAGAGGAGGAGGAGGAGGAGGAAGAAGAAGAAGAAGAAAAAGAAGAATTGAAATGGACAGTTTGGGCATCCCATCCAGCCGGCTTGAGAGGAGAGAGAGAAGGCGTGATCGGGTGAGTTACCGGCACGGCGACTGCGACTGCGTTCAAGGTTTCGTCGTCCCGGTCGTTGCTGCCGCGGATGACGGATCTCATGTGGCTTGCCATCTCGCCGGTCATTCGCTCCTTCTCCCATATATTAGTTGGACTACTCCGTACTCCGTAAGAGGTACGGATTACATGTAGGCACAGGCACCCATCCATCCATCCATCCATCCATCAATTGATCCATTTGAAGACTGGCAGCTGAGCTCGTCATTTCAGGTACCCGCGGTGGCCACACGATGGAAAGAGGCTCGAGTTTGTCTTCCCTCTGACGACTTCGAGCCGCCAGTCTGCTCTGCTTGGATCGAGGACATGACAAAGTATGTAAGCACTTACCTGTAGCAATCGACCTACGAGTACTCCGTACTAGCGGATGAGATGGCCCTTGAAGCACTTTACTACCGCTACTGCTATTACTCCGTACTACATCATCGGTCGTGGTGGAGTGAGCCCAGGGCTGAGGGCTCGTTGAACCCCGTCCGTTGTTGACCCGCCTGCACCCCAACAAAAATCTTAGATCTCAAGTTGATGCATCGTTCCTGACCAACCAGCGTTTGTCCCGGCCCTCGGTTTGACTTTTCTCTGCGTGTCCCCGACATGAACTCCATGAAATACTTTCCTGTACTTGTACGGAGTACGGAGTGCTCTATAATATTCTCCCACATGCGATGGTATGAGTACTTTGAATGAACCTCTCGATACTGCCATGATAATGAAATTGATGGATCTTATTTCAACCCTCAGCTATGAGTACCAGGTAGTAGTACGAGTACGAGTACTACGAGTAGAGACTCGGAGGTGATTTTTGGGGTTGGAGTATCTCTTCTGCGGACACTTACCAGCACGTAAAGGCAACCTCCACGGGCTGCAGCTTCCAAGTTATCCAAGCCTCGCTGTATTGCACCTTCTCCGAGCTTCAACTCTTTTCTCCCTCGCGATTGCCCTTTTTGGACTGGGTTGGATGCGGAAGGAAGAGCCTTCTTTTGTTGTTCTCCCCTCCTTCTTCCTCCTTGCCCCTTCCCTTGCCCCCCCCCGCTCCTTCCCCCCCCTGCTCGACTCCGGGATTCTTCGCGATTCACCATCCGGGACTCCGCATCTTCGACCTCTTCTTCTTTCTTCTTCTTCTTCTTCTTCTTCTTCTTCTCCTTNTAATATTTCTTTTTGATTTCTGATCTTATTACCCTTCATCTCAATCACCTGCTTTTCCTTCCCCACCCCAGTGGTTCGAAACATCCTCGGCTCTTTGGAACTGTTATCACATCCATTGTACCCCCTGGTTGGCCTCGTGCTTTCCCCCTCCCCCTTGATTTCCTTTTTATATCCATATAACAGCGTATCCATCGGGGCTTTTCAGTCAGACTCATTCTCTCCCCTTCAACAAGACCTCAGTACTTGGCGGGATCGACAAGCACAGCCCCTCGATCTGCTCGCCCGATATAGTACTGAGAGAGCTATCTCGCAGCTTACTCTTATTGCCTTGACTCACCGGCGCCGCTCTCCTCAGCCCTCAGACCTCGGCCAAGATGTTCGACATGTCAGGCGTCCTGGCAACTCTGCCGAATGCAGACTTGTTCGTGATCCCTCCCGCTCTCGCCCCTGTCCCGCTCGCCCCGGCCCCCGTGTTGGCTTCCGTCATGCGTCCCTTCAACATTCCGGAGAATCTTTTCGTCTCGGCCCTGGAAGCAAGAGTCCCCCTGACCATTGCTGTTGTTTACGCCGTCACTGTCAAGCTTCTCAACAAGTACAACAAGGCTCAGGGCAAGAAGCCATGGGCCATCAGCAAGACTCGTCTCTTCTCTGGGTTCGTCGTCCTCCACAACATCTTCCTGGCCGTCTACTCCGCGTGGACATTTTGGGGCATGGTCGGCGTCATGAACAGGACCATTGCCAGCCCCTTTGGCCCTGATGGGTTCGCTGCCACTGCCGACAGCTTGTGCCGAGTTCACGGACCCGCTGGCCTCGGCAACTCCGTCTACTTCAACGACACCTCTGCCTCATGGGACTCTGCCTCTTCCACGTCTGCCGCAGGGCTTCTCGAGGCAAACGGACTCCCCAGCAGCACCCAGATGGGCCGCATGTGGAACGAGGGCCTGGCCTACTACGGCTGGATCTTCTACCTCAGCAAGTTCTACGAGGTCCTCGACACCTTCATCATCCTCGCCAAGGGCAAATTCAGCTCCACGCTCCAGACCTACCACCACGCCGGTGCCATGCTTTGCATGTGGGCTGGCATCCGCTACATGTCCGTCCCCATCTGGGTCTTCTGCACGTTCAACTCCTTCATCCACGCACTCATGGTGAGTCTCCCTCCCTCCACAGCCCCGGTGCCCCTCGATCGCCCGCTGACCCATCTGCTTCTCAGTACACATACTACACCCTGTCCGCCTTCAACGTCAAGGTCCCCATGATCTTGAAGCGTTCTTTGACGAGCATGCAAATCACCCAATTCGTCGTTGGTGCCTCTTGCGCCATGATCCACTCGTTCATCACCTTCCTGGTGCCCATGACTACCAGCCCCGCCTCGGCCGAGACTGGGTCCACGCTGGCCTCCAAGGTCGGCTCCATCATTCCCACCGCCGCCGGCGCCGTGGATTCCATGAAGCACCTCGTCTTCGGCGGTGCCGATGGCAACTCGATGCCCCCCACCCCCTCTGCCGTCGCCAGCCGACAGAGTGTCGGAGCCGGTGCTGCTGCTTCGTCAAGCGCATACCTCGCGCAGCCCTGCATTGCCACGTCCAGCGAGACCTTTGCCATCTGGCTGAACGTCCTGTACCTCGCGCCTCTGACCTACCTCTTCGTCAGCTTCTTCATCTCGAGCTACGTCAAGCGCAGCAACGCGGCCAGCAAGCTCAACGGCCCCCAGGGCCCCCAGCAGATGAGCGACCTCGCGGAAAAGGCCGGCTGGGAGGCTGCTAGGAACGTGGAGAGGGAGGTCTACGGCCAGGACGGCACCGGATCCCCAAAGAGCCGGAGTCCCACGCGACGGGCCGACTGAGCGGGACCCCCCTAGGAGGCTTCCGGAAAAGAGCAACCAAGGCAGGCACAGCGGCTTGCCTGTCATTCATGAACAATCCTGAGACGATGGATGGGTGGAGAGGGGAAAAAGAATGGTTTTCTTTCATTTCAGCGCATTTTCCGTGTGGAGGAGGCAACAAAAAGATCAAGTTTGTTTTGAAAGGGGTTTGGGTCGGCGTTCTCTTGTTTTCACTCTCGTTCTCACACACATATTTACCCACCCGCCCCCCCCCCTTTTTTTTTCACCGCTCTCACTTACAAGGACACGTTGTTCCGGGGAACGGGGACTGGTCATTGGGGATCATTGGGCCGGATGTTTTGGTAGGAGGAGCGGGCTGGCTATCGGTCCTCCCAGCGAGCAATAGATGCAGCGTACGTTTTGCATAGAAGTCGAGCGCATTTTGGGGTTGAAATCTTGGAAGTTACCACTTCGTATATAAATAAGTCTTGGATATTGGCATCCGTGAAACCGCTTGAGCGTCCCCCCCCCAAGTGCAAGTCCTCTCAACGATTGATCGATCCAGTATCAGGTTTTCAGAGCGGCAGCTGTCACAGAACCAGGTATTTGCAGGAAGTAGTAATTCAGGAGCCTGTTTCAGAAGAAGTTGCGTTTCTATATGCGGGTCATAGATAAATACGGATATGTACATGAACGACACAGTTGACTGCCGTCCGGCAACACGCCCAAAAGATCCCGATGCTCAGAGATTGCCGTCCAAGAGGAGTCCGTCTCTCATTCTGCCATTTCCCAAGCCAACCTGCCCGCCCCCTTGAGATCCCCAATCTCTTGATTCACTGGGTATTTGCCACCGCAGAACAAGCGAAGAAGAAGAATAGGAAAATCATTAAAAAAGAAGCGTAGCCGTAGCGAGAACCAGATCATGCCGAAAGATGACAATCATTATACGATTTGAGTGAAAGAAAAAAAAAGAAATAATCGGGAAAGAAGAAAGAGAAAGAGGAAGAAAAAGAAAAAGAGCAATCAATTGAAAGGCAGAAGAAATAGAAGAGAAAGAAGAAAAAAAAAGCAAGAAGATGGGCCAAGATGCCACGAAAACAGAAACTGCATGCTCGAGAGACTCCATCCTAGAGCCGAGAACGCCAGGCTGTAAAGTTCAATGCTGCTGGGTAGCACGATGAGGTTGACGGAGCAACAAAGGAGAAGGAATAAGAAGCAAAGACAAGCCAGGAGAAGTAAAGGAGCTCCCATGAAAGGGAGAAGCTGTGAGGTAGAAGAGAGAAAGGAAAATCAAAGCGAAGGATAAAGTCAGACCAATGTGCGCCGAAATCCCCGTATCCAATCTAAGTCTAAAAGGTATGTTGAAGAGTCAAATGTCGTAGCTTCGTGCGGACGCCGCGTTTGCATTTGGGGGTATCGAATAATGTGCCGTCTGGACGGTCGAAAAAGTTGAGTCTTGCCATCTGCTGCGGCAAGATTGATAATTCAGGGGTAAGTCGGGGGGAGGTTGAGAGGCTCGGCCTCAAAATCCACTGGGAGCATCTAGAATGTGCTCCAGTTCCAGTCGCGAGGAACACTGTTTGGAACCTCGGGGCCCGTGGGGAGGTTGAACGGTGTGCCGTTGGGAGCCATGAGGGGGGTCGACGGCATGGTGATGGGGCCCTTGGCCGAGCTCGAGTTGGAGGCTTGACCACCCTCCCTGCTGTGCCAGACCTTGAACTGCTCGAAGCAGTGGTTGCAGGTCCGCGAGGGCACAGCGCGGGGGTTGAAGTTGGCATCCTGGTCGAGGGGGAGGGTAAAGCTGGAGTGGATGTCACAGAAGATGTAACCACATTTGCGGCAGTGGTGTCGTCGGATGAAGTAGCTGAAAGTCCGTTTGCAGGTGGGATCGTCACAGACGGAGGATTCGACATCCGGCTAATTGACGAGTTAATATTGGACCTGACCCGGACGGAGGGGGAGCATGCATTCGCGATATATCTCACCTTCCAGTGCTTGCGAGTCGGCTGCTCGGTGACCTCGGGATACTGGTCGAGGTTCCATTCGCCCTCAAAGGTCTTGGGCTGGCTCTCGGCCGGACGGCGGTTGAGACGCTGTCCAATGCCGCCAAGGCCCGCGATTCCCATGAGTGTGTTGTAGCGGCGCAAGGTGCCGTACTCTGAACCCGAGTCGGAGCTGGAGTCGTTGGTCTTGGGCTTTACCAAAGGCCGAGAGGGAAACTCGTCGTTGGGGCGGAGAGCAGCAGGCATGTAGAGCGGTCGCGCGCTGATTCGGGGAGGATAGGACGAGGTAGGCGAGGGAGGCGAGGAGACTGTCTGCTGGGCTTGCTGGGCGTGGTAGATGCTGAAAGGATGTTGAACCTGTTGATTCTGGTTGTCGGAGAGGTTATAGTTGTAGGTGTAGTTGAGGTGGCTGTTGGGAGAAAGCTGCGGCCCGGGGTTCGTCTGGGAGCGAGCTCGCGTGTGCTGCGGCCGCCTTGGAAAGAAATGGCTGGTCTCCTGCTGGTGGCCAGGCAGAGTGTGCATGATGAGCTCGGCGGTCATTGTGACTGATGTTTTCTTTTTCCTTGTCGGCTCCCTTCGTATTGCTTTCCGCCGTCTGGCTGTCGGGTAATGTTGAGAGTCGTTGAGAGGAGAGGCGTTGGTGCTTCAAGGGAGAGGAGCTGAGACACCAGAATTAGGGGGGGGGGGGGGGGGGGGGGGG
>NQYQ01000032.1:155447-166439 GCA_003055925.1 Escovopsis sp. Ae720 | reverse complement strand
CCCAAATCTCCATCGGAAAGAAGGCATCGGCAACTTGGATCGACAAAGCATCAAGTCCACTATCAGGACAGGGTGGTAGCACAGACAAGGAACACTTCCCAGCTCGGGGAGGGTCACACAGGCACCAGCGCAGACAGCCACGCTTGCCACCCGATGAAAGATCAATTGGATCTCTCGATCTCATCGCCCGGCAGCGGTGCTACCTGCCTGCCAGCTCGCCCATGCCCATGATCTCATTCCGCTGTCCTCTTTTCCTGCTCTTGCCCCGTTGCGGTAGGAGAATTGTACTCGTAAGAGTACTGGTAGAGCAGCCCCGGTGCTGTGGATCTCCCGGCAAGCAATCTCTCCTCTCGGAGAACCACAAGGTCATTCGACATGGTACTCGTACCGGGCCATGCCTGCCCCCCCCCCCTCCCCCCCCTTTGCCCCCGTTCCTAGGGTCTGAAGGTCTCCATTGCCACAGATGACATCGCTGGCGGCGGCATCTCTGGTTCTGGTTCAGCTTCTTCCACTTCTTGGAGGACCATCCTGGCCCGTCGCTACGACCGGGGAGGGGGAGGAGCTCCCGTGCAAGGACCTCGACCTCGACCTCGACCTCGACCTCGGTGAGGCCATCTGCTGCTCACCTGCTGGGAGGTTGCAGTCGCATTGCAGATGCGTTTGATTGCCATGGACCTGTTCTTTTGAAAAAAAAAAAAAAAAAGGAAATGAGGACAGAGACAGACTGGAGATAAGCTGCTCTGCAATGTGCATCAGATGCATTGATGCATACATCAATTCCATACAGGTGTCCATGGGAGAGAACCTGCTCCCGTGCGAAATCTCGAGTCCGAGACAGTCACATTGATCAATACATACTCCGGACTCGTACCCGTACTCGTAACAGGCACAGGCACAGGCACAGGCATAGCATTGCCGGCCTGGAGGGATCGAGACCGAGAGGCTGTCACTCTCTGACGTAGGCCTTCCCCGCTCCGCGCTGGTTGTTGAGCAAGGACGCCCGTCGGCGACGACCCCGCTCCCGGAACTGCAAACGGCGAGGGAAAAGAGGCCTAGTGCATGCTGCATGGCGTTGATCACGTACATGTACTCGCACGAGTACTCGTACATACTCAAGCGCACCAACGATGGCAGAGTTTAATAGATCAGGTGGGAAGAGGGAAAGGGGGGGGGAAGAGCGGGGGGGGGGCACGGAGATTGTTGGAGACGAAAGACGCACGACGGGCTCGAGTCCAACATTGACGACAACTGCCTGGTCCAAGAAGCACGCGGCGCAATACATGTAAACCCCGTACCTGTCTCGTGCCAGCACTCGTACGAGTACAAAACTCCATGAAAAAGCCACTCGCGATGCCTGCCGCAACGCCGCACGCGATAAAAAAAAAGGCCCGATGGAAGACGGATGACGGAGTACATACGGAGTAGATGCTCACCTGAGGCTTTGCCGACAAGAGACGACAAGCCCACTGCATTGACCGTGAGAACGCCGTGCTTGCTCTTCGATCTCCCTCCCTCCTCCCCTCCCTCTTCCCCTCTGCAAAGCACCCCACGCCCCGCCGCGCGAGCAAGAATAGAGCGGCAAAAAAAAAAAAAAAAAAAAAAAAAAAAGCAAACAACAAAAGGAAAAGGGCAAAAAAAAAGCAACCTACATTAACAAGCAACCTGGCAATCCGCCCGTCCATCCATCCATTCCATTTAATCGATTCCACAGCCTAAAATGGCGCTGCGTCCCCCCATCGAGCCACCCATGAGTCGCTTGCCGCCAGCGCTAGTCCCGATGCGGGAATTGCGTGCATGACAAAAATGGCTTTATCGGGGGTTCGTGATTGGCTGCGGGGAAAAGGGGGCTTTTCTCCCGATTATCGCCGGTTGATCTGCGGCAGATGGCAATTGACGCGCTGTGATTGGCTCGTACGAGTAAAGGTGGTACTCGTATAGGGCAGTTGTCATGAAGCATGTGATCGCTACGAGTAGCTGTTTGTCAAGATCGACTCCTTAACATTGTGTGACGATCAACCATCAACTACCTACCTCTCAGGATCGTGTTGAGGCCTTCAGCTGCTTGCGATGGCATGCTTGGACGTACAGATATACCTTGGTAGAAGATATGAGTGAAGAGCCCATAGAATGGACCTTGAGGTGGTCTCTTTCTCCCCGGGAGACAATGTCCTGTCTCTCAGAAACGGTCAAGGACGGCAGAAGCGTAGCAGAGGCTCTGCAACCTCATCATCTCGCCAGCATCCGCATCCCGTAGTCTCTTTCCATCGAGTGATAACCCCGACATCCATGGTCTCTCAAAAATAACAGATTCAGCAGGAAGTCCCCTGACATGGATACATCATCTCCAAGCAGGCTCTTGTCTCCGGTAGGAGCCAGCATCATCCGCTGTCCTCTTCAACCTCCCACCTCCCGCTCCTCCCCCCGTCCTTGAGCACCACGCGCAGCCCCCCGACCTCCATCTCCCTATCCACCGCCTTGCACATGTCGTACACCGTCAGCGCCGCCGTCGACGCCGCCGTCAGCGCCTCCATCTCCACGCCCGTCTTCCCCTCGCACGCCACAGTCGCCCGCACCGCTACCTCCCGCGCGCCCCGGACGTCCACCTCCACGCCCACCTTGGAGATGGCGATCGGGTGGCACAGCGGGATCAGGTCCGCCGTGCGCTTCGCCGCCATGATGCCCGCCACGCGCGCCACGCCGAGCACGTCGCCCTTCTTCATCGCGTTGTCGCGGATGAGCCGCACGGCTGTGTCCGTGGAGAAGCGCACGCGGCAGACGGCCGTGGCGATGCGGGAGGTGACCTGCTTTTCGGATATGGACACCATCTGGGCGGACCCCGAGGCCGCTACGTGCGTGAGGCGGGGGCCGCCGCCGCCGCCGCTCGTCTTGTTGTAATCATCTTCCTCCTCCTCCTCCTTCTTCTTCTTCTTGTTGTTGTTGTTGTTGTTATTGTTGTTGTCTTCATCGTCGTCACGTAGAGGATGTCGTGAGGAGGCGGAGAAGAAGCGGCCTCGCCTGTTATCCAGCAGCAGGGGGGATGGCGTCTGCCGGGTCCGCGACATCAGGGGCATGCCGTGCAGTAGACGGCGCACCGAGGGCGGCATGGGCCCAGAGAGCGTCGGACGAGCGTGTTCAACGACATGGGGCGGTCTGCCTTGATCTTTGTCTTCTATTCCTTGTTCAGCATGAGCCTGGATAGGACAGTGGCGAGGACTTGCGACTGACGTTATCGAAAAAACAAAATGACCAAGGAATGCCGAGAATAGGAGATGCGTCGGTGGATCAGGGGAACAAAAGCTTTCTTTCTTTTCGCCTTTTTTTTTCTTTCTTTTTGCTTGCTTGTTACCCACCTATCAGTATCATCGGCCGATTCTTCATGTGCTCCAGCTCTCCGATGCCGGCATGCTTTGCCTTCTTGCGCTTCACGGCCATCCCAATCACATCCAGCAGTTCCGCCTCGTTCGGCACGAACCCTCGCGCCGGACTGCTTGCTGCTTGCTGCTGCCGCCGCCGATGATCAACCTCCATCTTCTCCCTCATCGCCTCCAAGGCCTCCTCATCAATGGGCTCTCCGCTGTTCGATCTGCGCAGGATGTCCCGCAGGGAGACCTCGGAGTTCCCGAACAGGCAGACCTTGAGGCTGCCGTCGCCCGTCAGCCGGAGCCGGTTGCAGGTGCCGCAGAAGTTGTGCGTCATGCTCGTGATGAAGCCCACCCGGCCGGCGAACCCGGGCACCTGCCACGTCTTGCTCGTGTCGTTCTCGTGGTCCTGGACCTTGCGCAGGCCCGGGTGCCGTGCGCGGATCACGTCCAGCATCTCCGAGTAGCTGAACATCTTGGCCTCGTTCCACTTGTTGCCGTCGAAGGGCATGTACTCGATGAAGCGGACCTCGAGGTCCTTGTCGCGCGTCAGCTCCACGAACGGAAGGATCTCGCGGTCGTTGAGGCCCCGCATCACGACGCAGTTGATCTTGAGCTTGATGCCGGCGCCGTGCGCGTTGAGCTCGAGGACGCGCTCGATGCTCTTCTGCACGGCGTCGAAGCCTTTCCTCCTCGTCATCACCTGGAACTGCCACGGGTCCAGCGTGTCCAGGCTCAGGTTGACGCCCGTCAGCCCGGACTCGACCATGCTGTCCAGCTTGCGGTGCAGCGAGATGCCGTTGGTCGTGATGCACAGCTCCCTCAGGCCGCGGGGCCGCAGGTCGCCGAGCTGGCGCATCAGCGGGAGGATGTCCCTCCGTACCGTCGGCTCTCCGCCGGTGAGGCGAATCTTAGTCACCCCCTGCGACACGAAGACGGACGAGAGGAGCAGGATCTCGGGCGTCGTGAGCAGCTCGCGGTTCGGCGAGAGCGGGACGCCCTCCTCGGGCATGCAGTACAGGCAGCGGAGGTTACACCTCTCCGTGACCGAGATGCGCAGGTAGTCGTGCTGTCTGTGGAAAGTGTCCGTCAAGAAGTCGGAGAAGGGCTTGGCGTCTCGGATGCGGTCCCATCGTGAGGGGGAGGGGGAGGGGGAGGGGGAGGCCGCCAACGCGGGGCGAGCCGTCCGAGCTTCGGGGAGAGTCGCGGGAGGCGCATCAGCGGGGGCGCTGTGGCTGACGGCCGCCGCCGCGGAGGAGACGCTGCGCCTCCCCAGCGAGGATCGGCCGGGCGCTCCGAGGCAAGTCGCCGCCCATCGGCGGGGCGGGCCAGCTGCCAGGCGATGCGGCGATTGCATGTCGGGTCGAAAGCGAGAGACACCTCGTGCCCTCGCGCGGAGTGAGGCAATTCAAGTCGGTTGGTGGTGTGCCTGGTGGGTTGCCTGGTGGGTTGCCTGGTGGGTTGCTTGGTCTGGGAGCGAAGCTCGATTCCTCCGTGCCGACTTCTGCTATATCGACATCGACGTCATGGCGCTGCGAGACCCCCGATGACCAGGTTGCAAGACGATGGAAGCTCTCGATGTTGGCGACTCTACCGGTAGCCAGAAGGAAATGGAGTGCATCCCGCTGCGATGATGCGGAAATTCGTAGATCCGGGGGGGGGGGGCAGCAATGCAGCGACGAGATGGAGGCATCACTGCTGCCCTGTGTGAAGATGCCCGGCTTTCTCGGATTCAGCACTGTGCATCACGTAATCATTCCATCTGCGAAGGAATGCAGAAGGAGCGATGGGGGGGTAAATCAGACTATTCCATAACAGGTAAGATCTCTGAGGAGTCTCCTTCCGCTCAATCAGACACACCTTTTTGGTCATCATCGACGACTCCCAAATCGATTGGGGGAAGGAGCGCGAAAGAGGATCACGATCATCGAAGCTCAACCCCCATCGAGCTCGACCACGACACCACCTCTCTCCTCGCTACACTTTTTGTCTTTCTGCTGCCCTTCTTTACTGAGAGTCTCGGAGTCATATGACCAGACCCTCGGCAGGTCTTGGAACTGGCAAAGGGAGTCGATTGGAGCAAAACCGCGTGGCTGCTCCCCTCCTCCCCCTTCTATGACGGGGCTGCCTGTCCTGACGATCAAGCACTCCATTTCACCGCGTGAATTGATCAAATCATACTGCGGCCATTCTTCTGTGCAGTCTCTGTTCTGTGAGCAGCGACGGTTCGTGGAAAAGCACACGGATCCGCCATTTCCGACATCAAATAGGGACCACCTCTCGCAGTAGCACCATCTCCAAGACATCGGTATGAAGAGGAGGACCGGAAGAGCTCGACTATCTTATTCCAATGCGCTCCTCTTCAGAATTTGAATGTATGAACGAGGTTCTCAAAAGAACTACTTCCGTGGCTGATGTCGAGCTGACATGCGTTCTACTCAGCTTCGTCTCAGTGCAAACCAAGCCCGGATGGGAGATGGATTGCAACCCTGGGCTCCTCAAGTGTCCTGATCAGATCAATCAAGACCCTGCGGATCATCAATGTCGTGGAACTAGACACTCCAGTGTCCAATATATCGTCTGCGACCCTACTTTGGGCGCCGTCCTCAACGAGGCTTCTCGTCTCTACGTCTGATCAGATCGATGTCTACGGGGCCGGGGTGACTTCTGCGTATCATGCCACGATTCGCAACCCTCTCGGGTCCGGTGGCAAGCCAGCCATTGTCCAGTTCGGCGCTCGAGATACGGAAATTTTCGTCTACCCTGCGTCTGGCCTGAAGCTCGTCATATTCGACCTGTCCACGTCGACAGCAGTCGAGATTGCCAACCCCAAGTTCTCTCAAGCCCCCTTTGCCTCGAAAGGACTGTCCATTCGCCCCGGAACAGGGCATCTGGCCCTGCTCACGCGGATCGGGGGAAAGGATCTCATCAGCCTCCACGATCCCCTCAGCCGCCAGGTGCAGAGATGCTGGGGCCCAGACACAGCCGATGCTCAAGGCCTCATATGGGTGCCCAATGGACAGTGGCTGCTTGTCTGGGAAACGCCCACCCAGGGCCATCGGATTCAGATCTTCACGGCTGATGGCCAGCACTTCCGGACCTTGGGTGCAGCCAACCTGCTGACGGAGCCGAATGCAGAACTCGAGCTTGGCATCAAGCTCTGCCAGCTGAGCCCTGACGCGAGCATGTGCGTCCTTGGAGATCACAGCAGGGGCGTGGCCGTCATCAGGACGGATGCGTGGAGGGCAAGCCTGCGGTTGCTTCACCCCACCACCATAGTCCCGCGGGACACCTGCCAGGTGAGGAGGGCTCTCCCAAGATATTGTTGTCCCCATGCCTTGTTAACCCCATGATTAATTATGTGGTGATTCCAGGTATGGCAAGAACAAATTGCGCCCTCGCTGCTCGACGAGCGGTCCACCCACGCCTTCGTCAAGGCTACCCAGCCGCTGTTACCCCCCGGGCTCACCGCAGACGGCAAGCCGTCAGCGGATCTCAAGCCGGGCTGTTCCATGGCCGCGTTTGACGCGTCATCGACATTGTTGGCAACAAGACTCGACGACTCACCAAGCACATTGTGGATCTGGGATGTTGTGGCAGCGGAATTGAGGGCGGTGCTCATCTTCCACAGCAGCAGCGTGGGCTTCCAGTGGCATCCGACCTGCCGTGAGCTTCTGCTGGTGACAAGTCAGGACGCAGCGCAACACAGCATCGCCTTCATCTGGGATCCGCTGTCCGAGGGGCCGACGGCCATCGCTCCGGATGACTTTTTGCCAAACGGAAAAGCCATGGGGGGCGGCAAGACGCAGATCATCTGGGTGGATGCCTCCGGGCCCGAGTCTCCGGTACTGTTGGCCTCGAATGCGCGGCATTACGTGATGCTTTGCCCACTGAGCCCGGAACAGGGTCCTGGACCCTGGCAGCCTGGCGAGGGGCAACAATGGAGTGATGAGGATGTGGAGGAGAAGGTGACGAAAGCCGCAACGTCGGCCCATTCTGCCGCTGATGAAGACGACGAGGTCGACGAAGAAGAAGCAGAAGCAGAAGGAGCAGAAGGAGAAGGAGGAGAAGGAGGAGAAGAAGAACAAGAAGAAGAAGAAGAAGAAGACGAGGACGCAGCGGCATCGGATGTGGACGACACATTCATATTCAAGAGAGTCAAGAAGAACGCCAAATCGTGATGCATCGGACGGGGCATTTGCTTGGCCATAAAGAACGGCGGAGGGCCTTTTCCAGACAGGACCCCCTTTCAAAGACATGACCGAGGATCTCCAACGTCTTCACGTATATGGTGATCCTGATCCCGCCGGCTCGCCTGTCCGCCTGATTCTCCAAAAGGAACGATGGGGCAGGCAAACCAATCCAAGAGGGCATGGAGATCACAAGCACTCAATGCTTGAACACATTCCAGGGTAGTTCTCATGCTCGTTGAGCACGTCATAACTTGATGCCTGTTTCGTTCTCTCGAGCCATCGACTCCACCGAGGCAAACCGAAGACGTGAGGCTGCGAGAATCGCAAAGCCCGCATCGAAACAATGTCTAGCTCAGGGCTTTACCAATCCTTGGCGCGCGCGCCTTCAGCAGACGACAGACAGCTCTCGTCGCTCGTACTCGTACTCGTACGAGACCCACCTGAATTGCAACTTGCATGGATCACACAAGGCCACATTGCAAGCTCAATACCCCGAGGGTGAGGGGGAGACCAGGATGCAAGCCGCTGCGCGAACAAGTCTGATCAGCTCTCATGCGCCTTGAGCTCCTCGGGGCTTCCACCACGGACCCTTTGCCCCCATTCATGGCTCCGGGGAAGCGGGATCATGGACCATTCCCATCTCGCCTGCATAAGCCTATGCGAGCTGCTCCCATGGTGAGCTGAGCGTTGACCCTTTGCCTCCGCGTCGTATAGGCGAGAGGTCGTATCAAATCTCAGACGTCGAATGGCCTCCGAGGATGGCAGCTTTTGACGCCGGACCCTTCTCGGACCCTTCTCGACCTGGCCCCGAATGCAACAATGCATCAATCGATCAACACAGCTTCTGGACGCTTGGCGTGCATTGGAAGGCCGTCACGGATGCTGCTGACAAGTCGAGAGAGACGGCCGATGGTTATATTGTCCGCGGACACCGCAGCTCTCTCTATCTCCCCTCGTCCGCAGCTCATCATCACCCAAACTCCCGGCCATCTCAAATAGCTTCTCTTGCCCATCACAAGCTTCATCGTCATCGTACGACTTGCCCCCTCGGGTCCCTACAGCGGTGCCCTGTCTGCCATGTCCTCCAAACAGACTGTCTCGGAGACGACAATCCAGGCGGACGTCGGCCCGGGAGATGAGACTGGCATCTACTACATCACAATCTGCAATGTCCGTAAAGCCAGCGATATATCTTTGATCTCTTTGCCATAGTCGGAGCGAATGGACTGACTCTTCCCCTCACAATCTAGCTGCCGTTTGGGTCCTCGTGGCAAGAGTTGAAAGACTGGCTCCGCCAGGCCTGCATCGTCGACCATATCGAGCTCTTCCGAAAGAGCACTTCAGGTTGGATCCGCCTGAGGGGCAAAGACGACTTCGAAAAGGCGTTGCGTAAGGGGCGCCCCAACATGTTTTCGTGGCATGACCAAGCTGCTCATCACCTCTCACAGGATACATCAACAGTGTCGACTTCAATGGGCGGAGCATCATCGCCTCCGACAGGAACAGGACCGAGAGCATCAAGATCAAGGAGCTCGTGGAGACCTCCTACCTCAAGAACGGGCGATCGCCACCCGCCTCGCCTCGGCATGCGTATTACCAAGCTGCGTCCTTTTCGCCACAGAGGCAATACGAGCCTCAGCTGGTGGCCACGCCTTATTCCCCGACAACCCATGGCCAGGTATGATTGAGTAGCACGCACCCGAGCCAGCCCCTATTCTCCGCGCCTCGTGTTGTTGACAGCGTTTTTTTTTTTTCCCCCGGGAGGTAGTTCTTCGCGATGCACGGGTATGCATCCTGCGCGCCGGAGGTGGGATACTGCCCGAATCCTGCGATGAGTCACGTTCAGGCTGTCGGGGATCCCTATGCGGCCGCCGCACTCGGAAATCCCTGGACGCCGTACGGGCCAGACTCACCGAGAGACATGGCCTACACGGACCGCCTGGCGCCGTACGAGTACGAGGGGTACCCCTACCACCAGTACGCCGTCCCGTACCCGACGCCGTGCACGAGCGTGTACAGCGACGTACCTGCATACGGCGGCTTGGATGCGCCGGAACCGGCCGCTGGCGACTTCATCCCCACGGAGCCGCTCAAGATCCTCATCACGTCGATATCGCAGCGCGCCAGCCCCGAGGAGACGATCGCCTGGATACGGCGCAAGACGGGCCGGTACGTCGCCGAGATCATCCACATCGACGTGCCCCCGCAGAACCACAAGAAGAACCGCGTCCGCGGGCACGCGTACGTCATCTTCAAGAGCACCGCGGCGGCGCACGGGGCGGTCCAGCTGCTCCACCAGGCCGTCTTCCAGAACCGCAAGATCTCGGCCCGCTTCACGATCGAGGGAGTCACGGCAGGGGAGCAGGCATCCCCGTCGGCGCCGGGCCAGAAGGAGAGGGAGAGGGAGAGGGAGAGGGAGAGGGAGAGGGAGCGGGATAGGGATAGGGATAGAGACAGAGGATCGAAGGAGATCTGTGCAGCACGGGCCATGGAGTCAAAGACTCGAGCCGGAAGCAAGCCCAGGCAAAAGGGGTGCGAGGGATCGAGTTGCTGTGGCCGAGTCGGGAGGGAGAAGCAGGATAGGACGGAGGCGAGGAGCAAGAGCACCGAGATGGAGAACAAGGTGTACCATGTCATTGCGGATGGGTCTTCTCGCAGGCTGCTAGATAGGAAGAAAGCCTGAATGCGCCGTCTGAGCGGATGGCCTCTTACCCCTTTTCCCCGTCATATCCAAAGTGTCAAAACATACATAGTCCTCCACCAAGAGGAGTCTGTCCATGGCCAGCCTCGTTTTTCCCAACACGACGAGCAACAGACCAATGCCCCCCCAGTCCTTCTCCTCCCTTTTCCTCTCCAAACGGCATGGCATCCCCGTGTGCCTTTCCCAGCCCCTGAACCTCTCACAAATTCCACGAAGGCCCCCCCCTTTTCGAGGTCCCACACCCCATCACCCCATCCATCTCAATTCCCGAACCCGACCCCGCATCCCGGCACTTCTCGATCTCCATGGGCACTACTATCCCCGTCACACAAGAAATACATCAATGTAGACACACAGAGCCACACAGACACCCCCTCGGATCCCCCGACCCCCCCCCACAAACAAACGCAGACCTTTCGGGCCATACCTACATCCATAAATTGCCTTCCACCCGTACCCGTCGCCTTTCTGCAAAGCCCGTGCCCGCGCCTTGCAGACGGAACGCGCCGCGTGCTCTCGGGCCCTCCAGAGCCCTCCACCCCGCGTTCAATCGCCTCCCGTCCCTCGTCTCTCGCCTCTCACCTCTCGCCGTCCGTCCAAGCGCTCTCGACCTCGTATATCGATCGATCGAGACTCACATGCATCAACGCATCGGCAGCTGAAAGACGGAATCGACAAATCGAGCATCCCGCCTCAGAACGGCCGCCCAATCACCTGCCGGGGGGGGGGGGGGGGGGGG
>NQYQ01000032.1:141377-155435 GCA_003055925.1 Escovopsis sp. Ae720 | reverse complement strand
GGAGAGGGAGAGGGAGAGGGAGAGGGAGAGGGAGAGGGAGCGGGATAGGGATAGGGATAGAGACAGAGGATCGAAGGAGATCTGTGCAGCACGGGCCATGGAGTCAAAGACTCGAGCCGGAAGCAAGCCCAGGCAAAAGGGGTGCGAGGGATCGAGTTGCTGTGGCCGAGTCGGGAGGGAGAAGCAGGATAGGACGGAGGCGAGGAGCAAGAGCACCGAGATGGAGAACAAGGTGTACCATGTCATTGCGGATGGGTCTTCTCGCAGGCTGCTAGATAGGAAGAAAGCCTGAATGCGCCGTCTGAGCGGATGGCCTCTTACCCCTTTTCCCCGTCATATCCAAAGTGTCAAAACATACATAGTCCTCCACCAAGAGGAGTCTGTCCATGGCCAGCCTCGTTTTTCCCAACACGACGAGCAACAGACCAATGCCCCCCCAGTCCTTCTCCTCCCTTTTCCTCTCCAAACGGCATGGCATCCCCGTGTGCCTTTCCCAGCCCCTGAACCTCTCACAAATTCCACGAAGGCCCCCCCCTTTTCGAGGTCCCACACCCCATCACCCCATCCATCTCAATTCCCGAACCCGACCCCGCATCCCGGCACTTCTCGATCTCCATGGGCACTACTATCCCCGTCACACAAGAAATACATCAATGTAGACACACAGAGCCACACAGACACCCCCTCGGATCCCCCGACCCCCCCCCACAAACAAACGCAGACCTTTCGGGCCATACCTACATCCATAAATTGCCTTCCACCCGTACCCGTCGCCTTTCTGCAAAGCCCGTGCCCGCGCCTTGCAGACGGAACGCGCCGCGTGCTCTCGGGCCCTCCAGAGCCCTCCACCCCGCGTTCAATCGCCTCCCGTCCCTCGTCTCTCGCCTCTCACCTCTCGCCGTCCGTCCAAGCGCTCTCGACCTCGTATATCGATCGATCGAGACTCACATGCATCAACGCATCGGCAGCTGAAAGACGGAATCGACAAATCGAGCATCCCGCCTCAGAACGGCCGCCCAATCACCTGCCGGGGGGGGGGGGGGGGCCTTTTGTTTGACCCCCCCCGGCTTCCGGGGGGCCCCTTCCCGAAACCCCCAACCCCCCGGGGGGGGGGGGGGGGGGGGGGCCTTATGTATGTACGCACCTCGGTCCTACGGGGGGCCCTATCGCAAAGCCGCAAGCCCCAATGCGGCGGGCGGGCGAGCAGCCTCGCCATCCATAGCCCGCGGGATCGAATCGAATCGAATCGACATGCATAATCGCCGTGCCTCGGCGCAGGATCTCGTATGGGATAGATGGGGCGGGTCCCCCCCCCCCCCCGGATCTCGCGCCCTTAACTGTTACTCCCCTCTGCGCTGCGCCACTTCGCACTGACATCAATGTGCCTGGCCAATACATTCACGACTTCTTTCGTACGAGTACATCCGTACATACATCCATTCGATCAATGCATATATGAACCGAGCATAGCATGATTCTGCGTCTGTGTGTGTCTGTGTGTGTCTGTGTCTGTGTCTGTGTACATACATATCGTATGTGCGCACGCGCGCGCGGGCTTTACACGTCTGCCGTGCGACGAGGACCTCGCGCAAGTGCCGCTCTGTATGTACTCGTATTGATGTATCTCATATCCGCGGACACCAGAGGACATTTGATGGATATTGATGGAATATCGATATTGATATTGATATCACAACTCATCAGGGAATGCCGGGCCCCCGTGGCCTTTGATGCCTGCGACTTTGGATCCCCCATGCACGCACATGCCCTTACCACTGCAGTGTCAAGCCTCGCTCTGCCCCCAGCCTGTCGGAACGCTCCGGATGTGAAGGTTGTTTCCTTTTCTATTTCCAAAACAAAAGAAAAAAGAACTGAAGCCAAGTAGCACTAAAGACTTTGATCTGCAGGCCCTCGGCTCGTCGAGGTTGCCAAGCTCCCTCTTCTGGGACCCTCGATCCGTGCGGCACGAGTGCGAGTGCTTCCCCGAAGCGTTGCCTCGATGCCACGGCGACATATCATCTTGAGATCTGAGCTGTCAAAATCTGAAAAATGCCATCCCCCCTTTCCCCCCCCCCTTTCCTCCTTGTCGTTGCCGATCTTCAATTGCCCCCCCCCACACCCAACTCTTTCCTCCCGCTTTGGTCTCATTGGCCGCCGACGATCTTTACCCCCCAAAGTTCATCTTCAAGGTAATGGTTGGCTGGCTGGAGTCGCTCGCCACGGCCTTGGAAGAGTCCCCGGACGCCTGCCGCCCCGATTGGATGACCTCCTCGAGGAATGCGCGCTGGCTGGCACTCAGACCTCCGACGATGGCTCTGAAGACGCCCTGGTCGACCGCCGCCAGTTCCAGGAGGCGCGAGCTCGTCTCCGCGTAGACCTCCTCGCCTTCTCCGTTTGCGCGTGTCATCAGGGTTGGGATCACCATGGACATGGCGGCCGATGCACGATCGGACTTTAAGGATGCGACGTAGAGGCAGAGCGTGTGGCTGATGAGCGATCTGGCTTTTTCAGTGTCCTCGGGCTCGACGTCGATAACGAATGCAATGAGCCGAGGGAAGAGATAGCGAGCGATGCTCAGGTCTGCTGATGTGGGCGCTGCTTGCAGCATCAATGACCTGATGCAATTTGCCGCAATCTTGGCCGTCTGTCAAATTCCGTTGTTAGTTCCGCTGTCGGTCTAGTGGTCTTGAAGAGAGAAAAAGAGAGATACCGAGAGAGGAGTGAGAAAGAGAGGGGGGGGTTAAGGGGTAGGGATTACCATTCGGTCCGTGAGGCAATCGAGCACCTCGTCCAGATAGCGCGCAACCAGGGGTTCTGTAGCCGGCAGCTGATTCTTGCCGCTCGTGAAGAGGATAGTACTGGCGAGTAGGCAATTCTTCACAGCAGCCAACGACGTCGGCGCCTCTCGCTTCTGCGCATTGAGAAACGTGGACAGGAACCGGCGCAGGCAGCCCTGCAATTGGATATCCGTCTCCGAGGGGCCCTCGAGACACTCCCTCCTCGACTCAGACATGCTGGCGGCGAAGCGCTTCAGCGTGGCCAATGATTGGGGAACAATGACCTCTTGGCAGCCCGGGCTGGCGAGAATCGTGGCAAAGATGTGGATAATGCAAGCGTGGAGGTCGGTCTTGATGACGGAGGGGAAAACCTCCGCCGCATCGACGAGAGCGTTCAGTGCGGTGCGAATGAGCAGGATCGCTTCTCCGTTCATCTGGTGTCGTGCCGGCTGGTTGCCCTCGGAAAGGTTGGGTAGCAGGCCTGAGAGAACCAACACGATGATGCGGGTGAGCTCGAAGAGCTGGTCGATGTCCTCGGAGAAGTCGCCCTCCTGCTCGGCGTTTTGCCTCCTGGCAGAAGGATGCGTGACGCACAGGTCTCTGGCAACCTCTACAATCACCGTCTGGATATCTAGACCCTCCGTTAGGACGAGGCGATCCAGAAGGTCCATCGTCTCGGAGAAGACGTCGGGTCGGTAAATCGCATGGCCTGTCACGCTCGGGTGCAGGATCTTCTTCAGCGCCTGCAAAATCGCCAACATCTGCTCTTGCGTCGCCAATGAGTTGTCCTGCCCGGGGCGAGTGGCCAGGGCCTCGAATGCAAGCCCGAACAGGACGAAGAAGAATGCCACGGGCTCGTCCCGATAGTTGATACCCGGCATCTTCGTTTGTCCGTTGTCATTCGTCCCGGCCTCGATGCTCGATTCTTTCCCATCGAGTGCATCAAACACAAATTCGCTGTCCTGCTCGATGAGGCTCGCAATGGCATCGACGAGCTTGAGCCAGGAATCCTGGTAGAAACGGAGCAGCGTCTCTCGATTCAGCGCCGCGTAGATCGTGTCTAAGCTGCCGGACAGGGAGGGAGGTCCCAGCGTCATCGAAATGTCCGGCTCGAAGCGCAGCCGCGCAAATTCTCGGAGGGACTCGAGCCATAGGGGGGCCAATGTGCCGATGTGTGGTCTCAAAACATCCAGCAGATACTTTTGCTCGCTGCTGGCGACCTGCAACTCCGCCCACGCCGAAAAGACCGAGATCTTGACCATGACCTGCGCGTTGGAGCTGAGGCCTTTAAGGTCCCCGATTCCCGCATTGTCGCTATCGGTCGAGAAGCTCTTGAGTGCGTTCACGAGAGTCTTCAGAATACGCCCCATCCGGTCCACGTCGGTAACAATGCCTATGGAGATGAAGCTGGCACACACGTTGACGGCTTCGGAGGCCAGCTCAGGCGACGAGTCCGCAGCGAATGCAGGTGTGAGTGCGGAGCTGATCTGGGCCTGGTACTGCTCCAGGAGCATGGCCTCCTCGAAGTCCGGGTCTGCCGTCTTGCCGAACATCTTGAGAACGGCGCCGATGATCTTGAGACCCCAGATACGCAGCTCCAGGACGCTCGACGTCGATGCGGAAAAGGCCATGCGCACGACGTCGGCAATCTTATTTTGCAGAGCCAATTGCGCGGAGGACTCGCCATTCGAGGCTACATCCTTGGCGACCAAGGCGAACATGTCGTAGATGCAGCTGATAGCAAAGGTCGTCACCTGCCATCGCAGGGGTTCGGCTTCGGACGCTGCGTCGTCGCCCTTGTCTTCCTTTGCCAGAGTGCCGGCAAACCCAGCGACCTCTTCATCTCGAAGATCAGGGAGCGCCCTCGCCGCCGACTTACCAGCGGACTCATCCTCCTTTGCGCTGACCCTGGTCATCTTGAGCACAGCCTGGAAGCGCTGGAGCCACAGAGCTGTTTCGGTGAGGCAAGTCTGGTTCATCCAATTCCTGATGATGTTCCGGGTACCATCATGCGACGGGTCGGCGTCAAGAACAAGCCAGAGCTGCTCCTCAAAGCGCTTCTCTGCTTGTTGGAGAACGTCCCTGGGATCCCTCTTCATGATGTTATATAGGCCATCAACGGCCACATCTCGAAGCGTTGCGTTCTCGGAAGAGAGGTATTTCTGCAGCAGCTTGACGTAGTCTGCGAAGTGCATCTGTCCGGGGGCATACAGTGAGAGATGCTCCAAACAGCCCAGAGCGGCCTTCTCGACAAAGACGTCCTCCTCTCGCTGGAACTGCTCAATTAGAGTGAAAATAAGGTCCCGCGACTTGTTGGCATCCTGCAGGTCCGGGCCCAACACGTTCACGAGTGAGTCGACGCATTTTGCGATGGCAGCCGTCGTGAGCATTTCGACTTCGAGGTTCATGGTGATGGCCGAAGAAACCTCGGCATGGTGAGTCTCGGATATGTAGAGTTGGGCAAGCATGCCCAGAGTGCTGGGAACGTAGCTGGCGAAGCTCAGTCCTGCGGCATCGGATGCCAGCGACAGCGCCTCAAGGGCCCAGTAGTGGACCACGGGATGGGGGTCGTTGCACAGCGACATCAAGATGCCCAGGATCGTTTTGAGATGGTACCCTGCTGCCATGCCTCCGACCTTGGTCTGGATGGAGCCCAGCGCCATCGCACACCCTGCTCTGGCAGTCGGCTCGCGGTTGCTCACAATCGTGTCGACAAGGTACTTGATCTCCTGGTTGGTGAACGCGTTGCCGTAGACATTGCACAGCCTGGCAACCACGGAATAGCCCAGCGAGCGCACATACGCATCCTGATCGATGACGAAATCTCTGACAATGTCTTGCAGTAGTCGCTCCACGGCGATGTTGCTGACGTCTCCTGATGGGGACCCTGTTTCCTTGGTGGCAACCCTCATGGTGCAAAGCACGGCCGTCGCTACATTGACGTTGATGGCCGCTTTCCGGCCTGGGTCTCGCGCGAGGGAACCCGCAGACGCAAACGTTCTGATTTGCTCGAGGATGCTCTCCTGGACCTTGGGAGGCGTGAGTGGAAAGGCGAAAGCGAAGAGCTGGATCGCGTTGTTGATGACCTCCGTGGCTGGGGGGTCCGGGCTGCCCGTGTCGTCCTCGATCCCCCCAATATAGAGCATGCAGGCATCGTGTTCCAGGCTCCCGCAGACAGGCGATTGCAGAAGCTGGTCGATCGTGTCCTCGGGGCCATTGTTCTGAGTTTCTTGGCTGGCGTTGTCGTTCTGCCCCGGAAGTCGCCGAACATTGAACCCAGATACGAGGCCCGTGATGCCGAAGCCATTGTTGTCGCCCACCTCCCAGATCGACTCGAAAGTAGCCGCGGCATTGGCGATGGAAGAGCTGAGAGTGTTTGGAGCATAGTTCTCGGGGTCCGCAAACAGCGAGATCGCAAGGGTCAGCAGATTGGACTGAAGAAGCGCCTCGCTACCGCCCGCGGGGCTCTGATTGACGAGCTTGATGTAGCACTGCAACACTCTGCGCTGGACCATCATCTCCAAGTCCTGCAACTGCAAGGCAGGGGTCAACCTCTGCGAGATGTCGTCGGTCGTCTTCTTGGAGGGCAGACACTTGAGAAAAGCGGTCGTGCTTTGCAGCATGGCCGCGATGCGCTTCGAGACATCGACAGTCAGAAGTCGGTTGTTGAACTGCAAGAACGCGAGGATGGATCCCAGCGCGCATTCTCGGACGTGCGTGAGGAAGGACGCCTCGAGGAGGCCCCTCGACGACACATTGTCTTTGGCCAGGGGCTTTGGCAGGGCGTTCTTCCACAACAGCAGCAGCTGTGAGAGGTGGATCTTGACAAAATTGGGACCGAGAGACATGAGTCCGCCGATGAGGATCCAAGCGACCTGGATTTGTGTGCTCGAGACTCGAAGTTCTGTCTGGCCGCTGGACTTGAGAAGATTCGTCGCCATCGTCAAGACTCTACTGTAGACATCGAGTGAGCCATGCAGCGGGCGGAAGGGGCTGGCGCTCAACGCAGCAGCAAGCCCGTGTGCGAAGCCGGTGCATCTCCGGGGGGAGTTGCGGCCGGTCCCCAACAGGGACAGCTCGCGGCTGAGGCTGTTCATGCAGACCGAGAGGCAGGACATGAGCTGTTGCGGGCAGGCGAGGACGAAGATCTTGGTGCAGTAGGCGGCAAAGACCTGGACGGAGTAGCTCGTGTGCTGGAGGACCTGCAGCAGCCCATCGCGACAAGGTTCCGCAAAGCCATTCGCGGCGGAGCCGAGAGACTTGATCAAGGAGGCGAGGGCCCCGAGAGCAGCGATGAGGGTGTGCTTGTGCGGCTCGGGCCGTTCTGGCAAGACCTGGGGGTAGTTCTTCAAGACGTTGTTGATGATGGTCTCCGCCGCGAAAGTCTGGCCCGATTCGCTCAGGATCTTGCGACCTATGACGTCCTGGACGATGGTGTCGACGATCTTCCTGGATACGAGCAATCGATATCTGTTGTTGCTGATGGTACTGTGACACAGCACTTCGACAGTCAGGCTCTCGAGAATCTTGAGATAGTTGTTCTGGACCGTTTTCTCCCCCAACATTCGAAAGAACTTCCCGTAGCAGACGCCGATGGTGGCGCGGGCTCTGTTGGATGTCGATCCCTTGACGAAATGGCCGGCCAGCAGCTTCATGATATCCTGCAACGACAAAGCGAGGTCCTGGCTCCGCTTGACTCCAGGGATGGGGCTGGACGACCGCGACGGGACCTCGTCCTCGTCGGGCATGCTGGGGATGGTCGAGCTCCGCTTGAGGATCGCCTTGAGCTTCTTGTTCTTGGCCGTGGTGCCCTCTCCGACGATGGCGGACGAGAAGCCCTGCACGAGGGCCTCGGCGAAGCAGCCGGCGGCGGCGTGCCGCACCTTGGAGGAGGACGAGTCGGCGGCCTTGAAGATGGCCGTCTCGAGCTTGTCGAAGTCGCTCGAGTTCTTGAAGTAGGGCGTGTGCTTGACCATGGCCCTGAGGCAGCGGCAGGCCGAGACGGCGACCAGGGCGCCCTTGTCGCCCGAGGCGGCGTTGCGTCCCTGCTTCCAGACGTCCCGGGATATGTACTCGTCCATGAGGCCGCCGATCATGCCGACGATCTTGGCGAGGGCCGTGAAGACGGCGACGCGCATCCCGGCATTGCTCGACGCCGACTTGAGCAGCTTGAGGAGCGTGGTGCAGGCGAGCTGGTGCAGCCCGATGGCGCTGTCGCCGGCGGCGGCGAAGACGTCGCCGAGACAGCTCACGGCGGCATGCCTGGTGCGGGTCTCGCCCTCCGACTTTGACTTCCCGCCGGAGATGATGGCGACGAGGTCATTGATGGTCTCGAAGAGCAGCTTCCTGTCGCCCTTGCCGAAGATGTGCGCCAGACAGGCACCGAGGTTGCCGCGTATGATTCTCGACGGCTGCGGGGAGGAGAGGTTGATGATCTGGAAGATCTCGCGCTTGAGGTAGAACTGCTGGGCGGTGCAGTCGTCCGGCTCAAGGCTGAGGACATGCTTGCGCAGGCTGGAGACGAAGGTGAGGAGGAAAAGGTCCTGCTGCTCGCTGGGCAGAGCTTGGAGCTTGGGAAGATCGAGCTCCGGATTGGCGGTCGAGGCGTAGGTCGAGTAGGCGGTCGAGGCGGCTGCCGGAACCTCTGACTCTTGATGCGACATGGCGTGCGGATCTGAGACTGGAAATCCTGTTCCCGCTCTGCTTCTCGACCTCCCGCAGTGTCGGTCAAGTCCTCGTCACGTCAACGTCCAAGACGACGTGTATCTTCGGGGTAAAAGGAGGGAGTTGGGGGGGGTTGTGATGATGCACATATGTACGATGGATGCCATACTCGTGCCATCGAGGTTGGAACAGGTGGGGCCAGCTTGACAAGACGCACCAGCCACAGATGGACATAAGCCACAGAAGCCATAGAAGCCACATAAGTATCATCAAGCCACAGATTGAAGCCAAACGCACCAGCCATGCGGAGTAGAAGCCACAGCCAGCCACAGAAGCGAATCAGCGGGGGATCAGCGGGCCGGGATTGGCAAGATGCGGGGCAAAACCCCACCATGAATGAGTTGAGCTGTATGGAGTACCGGAAGAATGTTGAGCCGGCGCATCTTCAATCTGATTGTGGATGCTTCATTCATAGAATTCCTGGAATATCGAGATATCCGAGTTATTCCAGTATCACGTACTCCGTATCAATCAATGTATTTCGATATGCTGATCCAGATCGGACTGTCGCAGCGGCACTGAGGTCTTGAGCACCCGACGCTCGGTCTGCTCATTCCATCACCATGGCCGTTCCAATGGCATCGCTGGCCGGTGCGACGAGATCGCATCTCCCCATCTCATCTCGCCCCGCGTACAACATCCTCCGCAACCCCCGCGTGTGCCAGCAATGCCTCCTGCGCCCGCGGCCCTTCAGCGCGACCGCGCCGCGGGACGCCGGACACAACAAGTGGTCCAAGGTGAAGCACGTCAAGGCCGTCACGGACAAGAAGAAGATGGCCGAGCGCCTCAACTTTACGAAGCTCATCGCCCTATACTCCAAAAGTCGGTGCGTTCCTATCGAAATTGAAGAAGAAGAAAAAAAACGAACAAACGAACAAAGAGACAGACAGACAATCAGACACTGCCCTACGCTCGAGCTGGATGACTGACCCGGTGGTTTATATTACTTCACAGTGTACGGTGATGATGTCAAGTCGAACCCGCAGCTGGCGAGCTCCATAGCCGCCGCCACAAAAGGCACGCCCCTCCAGACCCAGTACATACTCGTATTCTCTCAGAAAAACCCCAAAGCTGACCCACCCCCCCGTCCCCGGCGCAGCCAGCATCCCGAAAGCCCTCATCGAGGCCGCCATCGCCCGCGGCCAAGGCCGCTCCGCCACCGGCGCACAGCTCGAGCCCCTGACCCTCGAGGTCCTCATGCCCCCCAACATCGCGCTCGTCGTCGACGTCGAGACGGACAACAAGACGCGCTCCCTGCACGACCTCAAGTTCGTGGTCAAGAAGGCCGGCGGCGTCGTCGGCTCCACGACGTTCTTCTTCTCGCGCCGCGGGCGCGCCGTCTTCAAGGGCAAGGGCAAGTCGCCGGGGCAGGGGCAGGGAAAGGAAAAGAGCCCTTCGCTGACCGAGGTCATGGACGAGGCGCTCGAGCACGAGGGCGTCGAGGACGTCGAGGAGGCGCTCCACGAGGAGGACGGGTACCAGGTCTGGACGGAGCCGGGAAGGCTCATGGCCGTCACGGAGGTCATCGCGCAGCGGCTCGACCTGGAGATCCTCGAGTCGGATATCGTCTGGGCGCCGAACGGCGACACCATGGTCGATGTCGAGGCGGAGGCGGACGTCGAGGGCTTGGGCGCCGTGCTGTCCGGTCTTAGGGAGTACACCGAGGTCAAGGCGATATACGCCAACATCCGGCAGGGCGCCGTCGAGGACGGCGAGTGGGAGAAGATAGAAAGGCACATAGATGTGTAGTGGTGTGTGTGTGTGTGTGTGTGTTGTTTTTTGGTCTTCATATCCTCTCGCCGAGATAAGACAGATCCTCGCACGAGCTTGACCCATCTTGCGCGCTCATCGTGATCTGTTCCCCTGCGCATTTTTTTCCCGTCCGAAGTGAATCCCGAGAACCCAAAACGCCGTCCATGCAGCACCATCCCCTTCATCGTCGGGAGTGGCCCCGACTCTCCTCCCAATCCGCCTCGTCTCATCACAGGGACTGAGAAATCGCGACCTCTCGATCCCTCGTCGATTATTCGCCCCTCTCACGCCTCCTCGCCTCCAGCCCCTGCCTCAGCTTCTGCCGCTCCACTATTCTGTGATACTCCGCAACGACCTCATCCCGGTCCTTGGGGACATGGTTGCACTCATCCGGCCTCGGCCAGAACCCCGTCACGGTGAACCGGTTGTCGAGGTTCGTGCCGAAGTAGTACATGATGCCGATCGGGAACAGGACATACGTCCCGAACTGCTCTCCGTTAGCCACGATGCCAACTGATCCCCGCGCATTTCGCAAACGGCCCTTCTTTGGCTATGAAGTGTTGAAAGGAGCTTATTACCTTGAAGACTTCGAGATTTAAGCCGCCCATCTTTGCTGGATGCCAATTCGAGGAGTTGGTGAGAGGCAAATGGCCTGGAATGAGCGAGGATGGCGGATGAGAATGAGATTGAAGTCGGAAGGGATTAGTCATCGATCGATCCATTGATCCATTCGATAACCCGATATTGCTGATAGAGCGATGTGCCGCCACGGAATTGAATTCCCGCCACTCACATCACCATCGCCAGCCACGTCGGGCGATTGTACGAGTACTAACTCGTACGGAGTTTTGAATAGCAGACTTCACTCGCAGAGGATGTTGATGTCTCCTTTTCAAAACGTGATTGTCAAAGTAGAGTAGCATGTCTATTGCTCATAACGTGATTTTTTGTTCGTTTTTCTAAATCATAAACCGTGCCATCAAGCAGCCCCAAAGACGCCCAAGAGGCACCCAATCCGAATCCTACAGAGTGGCAATCAACGCTTCATACTCCCTCCCACCCATCCATGGATCCATTGATCCATCCAACCCGATAAAATTCCAGCTGCAACGCCATGACATTAATCATAAAAGTCTCATCTCCCGGAAAGACGGAAAGAAACCGAACAGACCAGCCGCCTCATCAAACGAAGGAGAGACGAGAACATGAGGACAGGCAGAAAAAAAAAAGAAGTCTTCAGAGATGCACCCCAACCGAAGACGATGACGGAAGCCAGAGACCAGAGATTCAGACCAAGAAGAATCTGGAAACCAGCCTTCTTCACCGTGGTTGTGACGGCTGGTCCTCCACGCCTACCGTCTCTGGTGAGGGCGCCTCGATCACCTCCCTTGCCGGTGTTGTCTCCTTTTCTTTCCTTTCCTGGCTCTCCCTTCTCTTTCTCTCCCTGTGAGCCTCATCCCTCGTCTTCTGCGCCCGGGCCTCCTCGATCCTCTTGATGCGCGCCGCCTCTTTCAGCATCTCATCGCGAGCATCCTCCATTATGAGCCGCTCCGTGAAGCTGCGAGGCTCCCCCATGAACGATGGTGGTATCACGCTGTTGCGGAAGCTGCTCAGGTCCCCCTCGTCTATCCCGCTCCGGCCGTCCAGCCCGCCCACGAAGGTGTTGAAGTTCCCCAGCGAGGCGGCCAGGGCGTAGACATCAGGATCTTTGACCACGGGCATCACCACCGGCCTGCCCTTGTATGACCCGATGGATGCGGGCTGAAACTTGTTGACTGGTGGCGCGTCAGAATCTCTCCGAGATGGCTTCGAAATCGAGACCGCGTTCGGTGACTCGGCGTGAGCGCCATGGTCGGTCGGCTTCTTCTCGGGCGGAGATGTCGTCTCGTAAGGTTCATCATCGGAGTCGGAGTCGGAGTCGGAGTCGGAGGGAGGCGGCTGCGGCTTTGGCTGTCGCGGCTTGGGAGGCGCAGTCAGCCCGCCGGGCTCGAATTGGAACATCTCGTCGTCAAAGTCGTCTTCGGATACGTCCTGATCTTTGATTTCTTCCGAAATGCTGATCTCGCTCGATGCTTCCTGTGGAATGGCGGTGACCACGGTAGCCGTCGCGACGAATTCCTCGAATGCATCCTTTGGTCGGGGCAGCGACGGGGCCGGGTTCGGGTTCGGGGGGTTTCTCGATGACCTCAAGCTGTACATGGAAAGGTAATCGTCCTCGTCGGATGAGTCGTTGTCAGCATCAGCGGCCCCCTCCCGCTCTTCCAACGGCAGGCCCCTGTACTGGCCGCCTTCCTCCAGAGAGGACCCAGATTCGCCCGTAATCTTGAGGGCCGCAAGCGCCTCCATAGAGTCGCGGGCCCCCATAAAGCTTCCGGGAACCTGCTGTTGCTGTTGCTGTTGTTGTTGCTGCTGCTGCTGCTGCTGCTGCTGCTGCTGTTGTTGTTGTTCTTCTTCTTCTTCTTCTTGTTGCCCCTCCGTCTCCGCCTCGGCCTCTTCCTCATCGATCACGGGGTTGACCACGGTCCAGATGGTGCCCTCTTCCAAGGGCATTCTGGACAGGGCTCTCAGCGCCTCCGAGGACGAGATCTTGGGGGGCGGCTTCGGAAGACCCAAGTCGCCGTCGAGGATATTATTCAAGCTGATCGATTCGTCTTCCAGGTAAGGCAGCGTCATGCCGGCGAAGGAGAACTCGGATGCCTTGGGGGAGGCTGTGGGCAGGACCTCTGCGCCCATGAACTCGAAGCGGACTCGCCTGGGGCTCTGGGGTGGCTTAGATAAGCTTGAGGATCGTCGCAGGGCGCTCTTCCGGGTCTTGGAGTCGCTTTTATCCGAGCAGACGGACGAGGGGGAGTCGCTGGGGCCTCCTCTCCCTGCCGCTGCATGGATGACCATGACCGTTTGAGGCTCGGGAGGGGTTGCGCCGCACGGTTGATCCACGGTTCCGTCCATGACGACTACGTCAACGGTCCGATGACCCTTCTCCGCGTCGGCGATTGTTGAGAATGGGCTTCGGTCACCGGGTATCGCTGCTGGGTTTTCTCCTCCTCCTCCTCCTCCTCCTGTTGTTGTTGTTGCTGTTGCTGCTGTTGCTGCTGCTGCTGCTGCTGTAATTATTGTCTTCGATGCCGTTGCTATTGCTGTGTTTCCTGATGAAATTGTCGATGCTGTTACTGCTACCAGTACTGCTGCTGCTTCCGGTGCGGACGGGGCAGGCGAGGCCTCGATGGAGGTGATTCTGGCAGGCGATGGGGTGTCCCGCTGGGGAGATGCGCCCTCCAGCAGCGGCAGGTAGCTCGGTGTGAAAAGGCCTCGCAGATCGTCCTCGCGTTCGCGAGCGGTCTCTCCTTGCGGCGACTGGGCAGGAGAAGAGGCATCGACTGCGGGAACCGGTCCCGGTCCGGGTTCAGGCGCAAGTCCAGATCCAGCCCCAGATCCAGCCCCAGGCACAGGCACAGGAATAGGCACGGGCACGGGCACGGGCACGGGCACAAGAGCAACAGTCTCTTGGTCGCGGACGGCAACACCGAGTTGCAGCCGTGAGATCAATCTGTCAGCTGGCGACTCGAGCTCGGGGCGGAGGAAAGGGTAATGGTCGAAGGACGGGACGATGGCGCGCCTGACGCTGGAAGCGATGTCGGGGCTCACGTCGTGGAGCAGGAGGCGGCAGTGTCGATGGAAGTCGTGGATGAGGTCGCCGCGGTAGGCTCGAATCTTTGCCTCGAGGTCGTCCAACTTGAGTTGGAGGCTGACGAGCAGCCTTGCCTCCTCCATTGCGTCGCGGCTAACGGGATGCTGCGGGCGGGCT
>NQYQ01000032.1:125389-141325 GCA_003055925.1 Escovopsis sp. Ae720 | reverse complement strand
AGCCGTCCATCTCGCCCGGGCGTGGCAATTCGTGCCTGGATGGGCCCTGGATCCGCGCATCATACCGGTAGGTAGTGATTACTCGTTACAGGTACTGGTAAGGAGTCCGAGTCCGAGTCCGAGTACAAGCAACGACAGGAACTGGACGCCCCTCTCGTCGGCGGCATTAACATGGACATTTTCGAGTGCCTCTACCCCCCCTACTGGTACGAGTACGCCTCCGCTGACTGGAATTGCATATAGATCAATCCATTGATGAATCCGTCCTGCGTAGCCGAGCACTAAAAGCACCAAGTCGCCCAGGCTAAAGTGACGGGCTGACGGGCTGATTCTCGTGGGGTGCCCCAACGACAAAGTCCCGGCGCGCGTCAGACGCCATCAGGACGAGCCAGCCTGAGCCGAAATACCGAATTGCCGTGTGTACTCCTCACGAGTACGGGGGCACTCGTATCCATTGATCAATTGCGTCCTGATCCTCTTGAGATCTGGTGTCTCTCTGCCGCGGGCGTTAGGTATTGCCACCTACCAGTATTACGGAGTAGTAGGTACTAGGAGGGGTGTCTTGAAGATCCAGGATGGTCGTTCCCCGCCTTTCGGGACATTGATACTAGCCTACCTCTCTCGTACTCGTACTCGAAACGAGTACGTCACGACCGTGGGACGGCAAGCAGGCGATGAAGCCCTCCAAGAGGGGAACGACAGGCCAGAGGGAAGAGAGGGAGAGCCCATCGAACCCGGGCGCCGCCGCCAAGCAGTCCAGCTCCGTCTCCTCCCCGGCTTTCCTCAACTTCTCTCTGCCCAATCCATCGTCCATCCATCCATCCATCTGCTCCCCCGTCCCATACAGGTACGAGTAGATGATCCCAGCATGGCGGCGTTGGGGAGCGTGGGGGACACACAGAGTACCGGTAGAAGAGATCGCGCGTCTGGGGCAATGAGGTCTGTCTCCCTGCACGCACCTCATTTTCCCCGCGATGAAATCTCCTTTCCCCAGACTCTTTCGCCTTGGCGGGAGCCCCAATGGCCCGATGAAACTTGATCGTATCTCGAGCCTCGATCCTTGCCATTGAATCCTCGAGCCATTCAAGCACGGTATCCTAATACGAGTATGAGTACGAGTACGAGTACGAGTACGCCTGGCTGGTGCTGGAGGCGCTCCGTCTCGTAGCACAAGAGGCAACACGTCATCGGCCCTGGGCGCACCGGGTGATCCGTCTCGCCCTCCTTGACACATCGAATTGAATCAATGCATCTGTAGTCCGTTCTCGCTTGTCAATCAACAATTGAATGAGTCGAAGTCAGAAATCAATGGCCGTTCAAGATGGTCTCGAGTTGAGGAGGAGGAGGAGGAGGAGTCGTTCAGAGTATGTACCTGAGGAATGGATGGGATGGATTAAATCCATCAATCACACCATCCATCCATCCATCCATCCATCCATCTCCATGTTGAAAAAGGTCTCTCACCGCCTTTCCTCTTTTGGGACGCAGAGGCAACATCTGCTGGCGCGCCGGATTCTGCCGCTTTCCAGCCTCGCCGCCGAAGCCGCCAGAGCAAAAAAGGCCAAAGCAGCCAACATGCAACATTCACCCTGAACAGGCATTGCTTGATGGATCAATTGATTGATTGATTTGATTCGATTCAAGGGTTCAAGGATTCAAGGATTCGAGCTTCGAGCATCCACAACAACATCCCATCAATACTACTACTCTACTACTACCTCCTATACAGACAACATACTGCTACTACTAGTATCCTGCATCGGGGAACACAAACACCAGAACATCCCGCGGTCCGACTCTTTCGACAACATCTCGGCGTGCAACAAGTATCACCACCCCGACATTGAACTCACTTGACCCAATCCATCCAGCCAGTCATCCCCAGTGTCCCGCGTCGTGCCCGGGGCCGCCAGCTGCCAGCTTCAACAAGCAAACAAACATCAATCCAATCCCCTCTCCAATCCGGGCCCGCTCGATCCCATCGATCACCGCCATGTCCACGATCCCCCCGTCGGCCCTCCAGTCGGGCGCCCCCCCGACGATACCCCTCGACTTCAACGCCAACCAGCCCCCCAAGGTCACGCTGTACCCGCTCTCCAACTACACCTTCGGCGTCAAGGAGACCCAGCCCGAGGAGGACCCGTCCGTCATCGCGCGCCTCAAGCGCCTCGAGGAGCACTTCGCCGAGCACGGCATGCGCCGCACCTGCGAGGGCATCCTCGTCTGCCACGAGCACAACCACCCCCACATCCTCATGCTGCAGATCGCAAACGCCTTCTTCAAGCTGCCCGGCGACTACCTGCGGCCCGAGGACGACGAGGTCGACGGCTTCAAGGCCCGCCTCGACGAGCGCCTCGCTCCCGTCGGCCGCATCGGTGAGGGCGAGGAGGCCGCCGACTGGGAGGTCGGCGAGTGCCTCGCCCAGTGGTGGCGGCCCAACTTCGAGACATTCATGTACCCCTTCATCCCGGCCCACGTCACCCGGCCCAAGGAGTGCAAGAAGTTTTACTTCATCCAGCTCCCCAAGAGCAGTACGTGTCTAAATTTTGCCCCCCCTTCTCCCTCTCCCTCCCCCCCTCCCCCCCCCCTTTTTACTTGGAATTCTTCTCCCCTTCCCATCGAAGCTCCAACTCGGGCAGCCGCTGACTTCCTAAACCCCGTGCTCAGAGGTCCTCAGCGTCCCGAAGAATATGAAGCTCCTCGCCGTGCCGCTCTTCGAGCTCTACGATAACACCGCCAGATACGGCCCCCAGCTCTCCGCCATCCCCCACATCCTGAGCCGCTACAACTTCGAGTTCGTCGACGAGGAGGGAAACGTCGTCGCCATGACCCCCGGCACTGGCGCGCCCGAGGGTTACGTCCCCAAGACCAAGGTCCTGGCCGGCGACCAGGACACGGACATGGACGAGAAGAACGGGTTCAGCTGATCCATCGCTCGCACGTACGGCAGCATCCCTTGAGAGAGAGAGAGACAGAGAGAGAGAGAGAGAGAGAGAGAGAGAGAGAGAGAGAGAGAGAGAGAGAGTGTGTGTGTGTGTGTGTAATGTTCACGAAGACGGCGACGGTGTTCTGGCGCAATAGGGGTTATAAACCATCTTGAATGAAATCTTTTTTTTCCTTTTTTTTTCCTTTTTTCTTCAAAGATCATCTTTTGCAATATGCGAGGCCTTTGTCCCTGTGATGGCGGGCGTCCGGCTTCTACGCCTTTTCTCCCTGGATCGTGGCCATGATCCGGCGCTGATGCTTGCTCGCGCGGAACTCCAGATACCATATCCCTTGCCATGTGCCGGTAGCCTGAAGTCATGCAGGTTGTCAGGAAGATGCTCTAATCCAATGTTGGGGTTACCTCAAGTGCTCCTTCGACTTGTCGACCTACCAGTTTCCCGTCCCTGATGGGAATCGTGATGCTCGCGCCGATCAGCGCCGATTTGATATGGGCCTTTGAGAATTTCGTTTGTCAGGATGCAATGCATTGATCATTGATCTCCCATGAATGTGGCATACGAGGCCATCCGGGAACAACTCACAGGCATGTCGTCGGCTCCTTCGGCACTGAACGCAAGGACACGAATGGTCAGTCATCGGCTTCCGCGGCCCACCATCAACAGCCAGAGGTCAAATCCAGGAACAGCTCCATGAACTCACTCATGCCGGTAGAGCGTATCGGATTCAGGCGCAATGCGATCCAGCGCGTCGCTCATGTCCGCTCTGACGTCCTCATCCCCTGTTGTCATTCGAGATGACCCCCTTCAAGTCAGTCAAGTCCTCTTTTTCGCTTTTTTTTCTTCTTTTTTTTTCCAAAGGCGTTTTTATAAAGTCGATCTACAAGTAGAGCCACGGGGCACGCACAGTTCTCATTCAGGGTGAGCGCGGCGCTGGTGTGCTGCATGAAGAGGTTCAGCAGCCCGACCTTGTAGTTCCTGAGCTCGGGCAGCGAAGCCAGGACCTGGTCGGTGACGAGGTAGGACCCGCGGGACCGGGACGGCAGGACGATCTGCTTCTGGAACCAGGACATGGGGCCGGTCGAGTCGATGAAGTCGGGCTTGGCGCGGGGGAGGCGGGCGCGCGAGAGGATGCCGCCGGCGATGGTGAAGGGCAGGGTCCAGAGGGTGTGGAAGAGGTCCGGGAAGAGCGCGACGAAGAGGAAGGCGAAGAGCAGGAGCGTCGTCGATGCGGAGAGGTTGTACGACTGTTGAGGCGAAGGCATTGGAGGTGGAAGACGGAGGATGGATGGATGGATCAGTGATGAATTCCACTCCGATACATCGGGTATGTAGATAATCGTTGGTATTCGAGCTAGGTAAGCTGATTGCTGGACCGGGCGAGTCGTGAGTGGGCGGCTTGTGTGTGTTGGGGGGGGGGGGGGGGGTTCGATTCGGGGAGTCGACAAGTGTGATCTCATCGATGAGCGATGATCGGGCTCGGCGATGGTGTTGGGAATTTGTGGGGTCGCCTCGAATTGATGGACGAGACGACGGATTTTGGCATTTGAGGACTCCCGGCATCACGATTGGGAGCAGTCACGCGCATTATGCATTGATGCATGGACCCGTGGTCGGTCTCTTCAAGTTACTATCAATGATGAATGGCTTTGTTAACCACCTTTCAAGGCATCAATTGATCAATGTTTGATGGATTGATCCCCTTGCCAATGGCCGGTTTCTGGAGACGCAGATTGCAGCTTTCCACCACTACGTGCTATATACATACACGCGGCACATCAATGCAGCAGCAGTGGCTTCGATTTCTGTGGACGGCAATGGATGGTCCGTACTACTATGTATGTACAATGGCTTATAGAATAGGTAGCGTTGATCTTTTTGGTCATCCCATTTTCTTGACTCACAAACTCCTCGATCAATCTCCCCAACCTACTCGTCTACGTATGCAAACCCCCCCTCCCCCCAATGACTCTCTACCCGTCCTTTTGTCCGCGACAAGCTTCACTCCAGAGGGTAAGACGTAGCGGGGAGCGATTCAAGGTGCTTCCGGTGGTGCTCGTTGGCCTATGTGACGCCGTCAGTTTCCAAAACCACAACCAGCACCCGATTTTTGTTGCCGTATCGACTGAGGGGAGGGGCGAAAACGTACGAATGGGTTTCCGCAGTAGTTGCAATAGGCGATCTCGGCCTTGTCCGTGTTGATGAAGATCTTGGGGTGGCCGCCCGCGCCGCCGCCGCCATCGCATACGACAGTCCGCTCGTGAACCCACTTCACGGGGACCTTGTGAACCATCTCCATCGCGGAGAGAGGTTGCGGCTGCACAACAGAGCATCAGTCAGCATCAGTGTCCAGACCACCCCTCTGCAATGTAATGATTTCTGCCTCCTCCTCCTCCTCCTCCTGTCCGCTCCCCTCTTCCCCCCCAAAAACATCCGGCTCGGCTCGTACCTGGAGAGAAAAGTCCGTCTGCTCGAAGCGAGGCCCCGTCATGGCCTGCGGTCGGGGCTTCTGGCTGCGCGACCAGACCGCCAGCCGGTTCGGGGCCTGGCTCGGCGCCTTGGCCTGGTCCTCGGGGACGGCGGCGGGTTCGTGCTCGGAGCTCGCGGGCACGCCGGCGCCTGCGTCGAGTCGGGGGGCGGAGGTGGTGAAGGCCCGCAACTGCGGCGCGCAAAGGCTGCGCATCAGCGGCCGCAAAGCTCTGATCTGTGATGACGCCATGGCTTGCGACGTGTGTGATCGGACATGCACGATGGGGGTGAAGCCGGGTCCGAAGTCAAGCCCATTTGATGGCCTCATCGATCGAGAGGCCGACTTGAATCAATGGGGGAATCGAGTCGAGGATTGCCGGGGCGAAGGGGCGGTCTCGGAACATCGTTTATCCGGAACACCTTTCTTTTTACCGGTATCGCCCTTCCATCAAGCATTGGATGGAATCGATTTGATGATTGCGTCTTTGCGTCCCGAGTCTTTCTTTGCCTTGCAAACGCATCAAGCATACCTGTACTGAATTTGAACTGAGGCTTGGGGTGACGCCGCCTTTTTTTCTTTTTTTTTATCTGTTTTCAACAGCACTGGTTGATATATTGATGCGTCACGAACGCGTTTTCGATTCGGTTTGAGAAGCAGAAAACTTTCGAAACAGGAGCGTCAACCCCGCCGTTGCGGCCACTGAATCATGGCGCCCGAAACGCCAAAGGTCGTGTCCTCACGGCTCTTGACCATGAAATTCATGCAGCGAGCCGTCGCGTCGTCCGCCGCTTCTTCCCCCGCCTCCCCGGACACCGATCCGCAGTCCTCGTCCAAGCGGCGCAAGCTGCAGCACAACCCGTCGCCCGCGCAGAGCCGGCTGCACGCGCAGATCGACGAGGCCGCCATCAAGGCCGCGCTCGAGGACCAGGAAGCCAAGCGGCAGGCGGCGCTGTCCCAGCACCTCGCGGCCGACTCGCATTGGGTCATCAACCCGTCACTGATCAAGCCAGGTGCCTCCTCTTCCGCCAAGACGACCCCGGCGCCGCTCAACGTCGTCTACGTGGGCTACGGGGACATTGACTCCGGGAACGAATCCGGCTACGAGGACTCGCCCCAGATTGGGCGGACGTATAACCAGGCGCCGAAGAAGGAGACGGAAAAGAAGAAGGCATGTTGAAGGCGATGAGTCGTCGGTTCGGTTGGATTTCCTCCCGGCGTTCGCAAGCTGACCCGTTCCCGCAGAAGACCGAAAATTCGGCCAAGACACACAACTCGGATTCTGACTCCGGGTCCGATTCCAGCGATGGCTCCTCATCGGACGACAGCGAGGCCTCCGACTCCGACGAGGATACGGGCCGGCTGTCTCGACCACAAGAAAAGAGCCGTTCACAATCCCGGTCACGATCTAGGCCGAATCTCGAGAGCATAAGGGCGAAGGATTTTCGGGATAAAAGGAGACAGAAGGAGGTCCGGTTGAACAAGATCACCTCCATCTCTTCGGGAGGCGGCACTGGCAGCGGCAGCGGCAATAGCTCGTCTCTCTCGTGCTATAACTGCAAGCAGTCTGGTCACAAGGCCTCGAACTGCCCAAAAGGACCGTCGAGGCCTCCTCGGAGAGGGTAATTCGTCTTGTGGTGGATGGCTTGGGTTTGATTTTGGCGTGGATTTCCTCTCATTCCTCTTTCTTTTTTTCCCTTTTGATCTTAGGCCATGTCTTCTTGTATCGTTGCATCATTCTGTGCGGGGGCTCGTTCCGGCATTGGTAGGACCACTTCGGAGTAGGTAGCTGTGTTCCGGTCAGTCCCTTCTCGCTCGCCGCGACTGTATTCCACACTCTGTAGATAACCGCCACGGTCCTTTTTCGGGCATGCGGGACGTCAGGATCGTATGATCCAACACGGGGTAGTCATCCGGACTCCAGCAACTTGTATTGTTGTGGGAGGATGAGGAGCACGCCAAGTCATGGACGAGATGTGACTTCGAGTCAGTCCATGATTCGATGACACAAACGATACCATCTCGCTTCGCCTCGCGTCTGGATCCGACCATCTGAACCCAATCGCCGGTCTTGTGTGCCTTGAGGTTACATCTCACGATGCCTGCTTTGCCTTGTGATATCTCGATCCTGGTCCCGATCCTCAAGGTCTGACTGACCGTTGCTGCGGTGGAAGCTACCTCTGCGAGGGACGTATGCTGGTCACTGATTCCTCCCTTTGACCGACAACTCACCGACTGCGGATCATCGCCCGAGGACCTGGCATGATGCAGAACAACTCGGTGCCTGATTGTTGTTAGCTGTCGAAGGCCTCGCGGAGCGAAGTGAGCCGTTTGTTGCATGAGGGCCATCAGAGCCCGTCATCCGCTCTAGGAAACTTTGGGGAGCAGCATCATGTCGGAGGCAGCTCCGACACCCCTTGGCATACCTATGTACGAGTTCAGCAAGCGTTGAGGCTTCTTTGAGAATCGTGACTGAGGTGGTCGGTTAGGAGCTCGCTCGAGGAGCATCAAGCGGAAGCCTTCCAGGCACATGCTTCCTCCACTTTCCTGCATGAGGATCTTTTCGATGATGGGGTCAAGCCCCCCCCTGAGTCCGTGCCAGTACCTGTATTCGTAAAATGCAGGCAACGAGGCACGATACGGCATGGCGCTGCCTTGTTCGTGCTACTCCGTAGTAGCTCGCCAGGAGAATGCGAACCTTGAGAGATCGAGCTAGAAGGGTCACACGAACATGGGGTACAGTACAGGAAACGCCGAGCGAGATGTTGATCGATTCGATCATTGATGTATGTATGTGTTCGCACTTGGAAGGACGGTCATTGTTCAGACTGATATGAACTTTGATTCAATTGTAGAAATATTCACTGAAAAGGAGATCCTGTTCTGGTCACAGAATGGCCTTAATGGGCATTTTGCCTGTCTTTCAGCACCTAGTAGTCTTTAGTAGTAGAGTGGGAAAGAACGTCCATGGTCGCGCGGCCGCGCCTTCCTCCGGCGAATCTGGACGGCACAAAGGCTCGCTCCTGCCCGGTCTGGCAGATGCGCGAAGCACAGGGAAAGAGCAAGCCTTACGCGTAGGAGGAGCAAGGAGCTTGAGGAAGGGAGAGAGGGGCCTTCAGGAAAATCGAACTCAGGAAAACACCAAGATTCCCTTAATTCCCTGCATCAGGACGTGACCCGGGCATCGCCGATTGGATGATGGTCACCACACAGGAACTGTCCCGTCCTCGTTCTCGTACTACCGCCGCCACCAGAAAGGTACGAGTACCAGTATCAGATCACCGGATCATCAGATCGACAGGTCTCAGATGCTGCGCCGTATGTAATGCGCTGATCTCAGCAGGGTCTGACAGCTGTTGCCAAGAATGCGTGGAGCAGGGATTGTCTTAGCCATCCAGGTGGCAGCACGCGGCAGAGACATCAATCAGAGACCGACGACGTATCGATGTTGGTGCCGGCAAAAGCTGGAGTCAGCTCATTGCGGACCACGCCACACGGCCAATCGCTCGTCTCGGCCCCTTGATCTTGATCGCTCATCGCCTGATCCCGACACAATCAGTGACGAATTGGATCAGATTGATGCGTACGAGTACTCCGTATGGAGTACCAACTTGCAAGCAGTCACAAGGGGACAACCCGCCGTCGCGGCTGCGTCTGCTCGCCATTTAGCGCATATCACATTGATCGATCGTCGACTTCAGCTGAGTGGGAGGGAGAGGGACGGACAGAAAAGTACGGAGTAGGAAATTCCCCTTCATATTGAACTCGGAGCCTTCCCCCCCTCCCCCCAACCCAGGCCAGCCTGCACGCACTGACAAAGGAACAGATCTGTCCCACCTCGATATCCTTGAATTCCTCGATATCCGACCTCATTTCCTCATCTTTCGGTTCAGAACCTCGTCAAAGCCCTCCTACATACATAAAGCCAACGGAGTACTATCACCGGGATCCAAGCCATCGTGAACGTTGCGAAGAGATCCGTCTACTCTGTGCTCTGTACCAGCGTGGAATGGATTGATGGATCAATGCTAAGGCCCATCAAGGATAGCACCCCACTAGGACGCCATCGCCCTCCGTTCCAGTAAACCGAGCCGCCTCCTATGCAGTCATACCACAGATTCTACACGCCAGATTGCACGTACTCGTACTAGGTCGGTCGCACTGCCTGTCGGCACTGCCCACACCGCACTTGGACCTCGAGTCGCCGTTGCTGCAATTGCAACGTCAGGGCCTACTCGTAGTACCACTACGTTGTTCGTGCAACCTTCGTGTTCTGACGCTTCCATCTCCATCATCTCCATCACCATCATCCTCCTTCCCTCTGTCTTCTCCCTCTCCTGTTTCTCCCCTCAATTTCTTCTTTGAATTCTCCCGCCTGGTGTCTCTTCGTCTCTGCTGCGGCTCAGCAATCTATTCCAATTTCTGGATCATGCCTCTCCCCGCATTGCAGGCCGAGGCCGAGCCCGCGGCTCAACCCCAGGCCCACACGCAGGGTCCTGGCCGTCATTCGCCGGTTGTCCTCCTGACAGATCGCTTGGAAAAGCCTTCTCTGGATGACCGCCACTACCGCGTCATCCTGCTCAAGAACGGCCTGGAGGCGCTGTTGGTCCACGACCCAGAAACTGACAAGGCCAGCGCTGCCCTCGACGTCAATGTTGGAAACTTCAGTGACGAAGATGGCATGCCCGGGATGGCTCATGCCGTCGAGCACGTAAGTCGCAGCCCGCCAGATCGGTCACTCTATCTTGGCCTCTTCCGGTGACGCCCCATCTCCTTGATCGGCGCAACTGACGTTTCCTTCCCACCACGAATCAGCTCCTCTTCATGGGCACCAAAAAGTTCCCCATCGAAAACGAGTACGGGCAATATCTATCGGCAAATTCGGGCAGCTCCAACGCCTACACAGCCTCCACGTCGACAAATTACTACTTTGACGTGGCCGCCAAGCCAGCCAACGATCAGGATCCCTCCGATACGAACCCATCTCCCTTGCGCGAGGCTCTCGATCGATTTGCGCAATTCTTCATCGAGCCCCTGTTTCTCTCCAGCACATTGGAGAGAGAATTGAAGGCGGTTGATTCCGAGAACAAGAAGAACCTGCAGAACGATGCTTGGCGCTTGAATCAGCTCGAAAAGTCGCTATCGAACCCAAACCATCCGTATTGCCACTTCTCCACGGGCAATTTAGAGGTGCTCAAGACCATGCCCGAATCCAGAGGAGTCAATGTCAGGGATAAATTCATCGAATTCCACGACAAGCACTACTCCGCCAACCGGATGAAGCTTGTGGTCCTGGGACGAGAGTCGCTGGACGTGCTGCAGAAATGGACGGTCGAGTTCTTCTCGGCCATCGAGAATAAAGACTTGCCTCCAAATAGGTGGACGAAAGAGGTGCCCTTCCGAGAGAGCGAGATTGGAGTCCAGTGGTTTGCCAAGCCTGTCATGGACTCAAGAGAACTGAATCTGTACTTCCCGTTCATCAACGAGGATGATTTGTTCGAATCGCAACCAAGCAGATATATTGCTCATCTTATCGGTCATGAGGGCCCTGGAAGCATTATGTCGTATATCAAGAGCAAGGGCTGGGCAAACAGCCTTTCGGCCGGTGCCTATCCCATCTGCCCCGGCACGCCTGGCCTGTTCGAGGTCCAGATCAGATTGACTGAAGAGGTGCATTCCCTTCTCTTTTGCTGGTCCCGTCGGCGACGTCTCGCGGCGCGATGGCCAAGTTCGTGCGGTCACTGACATCTCATAAAATTCACAGGGCCTCAAAATCTATCCAGAGATCGTCAAGATATTCTTCCAGTACATCTCCCTCCTGCGAGAGGCATCCCCTCAGGAGTGGATCTTCGAGGAACAAAAGGGAATGGCCGACGTGGATTTCAAATTTAAGCAAAAGACACCCGCCAGCCGATTTGCCAGCCGGATCAGCGCTGTCATGCAGAAGCCATTGCCTCGCGAGTGGTTGTTGAGCGGCCAGAGCCGTCTCAGGACATTCGAGCCCAAGCTGATCGAACAAGCCCTCACGAAGATTCGTCCGGACAATCTTCGCTTGAACATCGTTTCTCGGACATTCCCGGGCACGTGGGATCAGAAGGAGAAGTGGTACGGCACGGAATACTCACACGGCAAAATACCAAACGACCTCATGGATGCGTGGCAGCGGGCGGCCGAGACCCCTGGCGTTGATCGCCTTCCCGAGCTTCACCTTCCTTACAAGAACAAGTTCATTCCGAGCAAGCTTGACGTCGAGATGGAGGTGGTCCCAGAGCCAGCGCTGGCTCCCCGCATAGTCCGAAACGACGCCTTGGCCCGAACGTGGTGGAAGAAGGACGACACTTTCTGGGTGCCCAGAGCTAATGTCATCGTCAGCCTCAGGTGTCCCCTCATCTACGCGACGGCGGAGAACAGCGTCAAGGCGAGGCTCTTCTCGGAACTGATCCGGGATGCCCTGGAAGAGTACTCGTATGACGCCGATCTGGCCGGCCTCCAGTACTCGGTGGCCCTGGATAATCGCGGCATGTTCCTTGACATCTCCGGATACAATGACAAACTGCCGGTGCTTCTGGAGCGAGTTGTGACGACCTTGCGAGACATCGAGATCAATGACAGCCGATTCGACATTGTCAAAGAGCGCCTTTCCCGCGGATACGAGAATTGGCAACTGCAATCATCGTATCAGCAAGTCGGAGACTACATGGCATGGCTGAATGCGGAGCGCGATTTCCTGGTGGAGGAGCTGACGCTCGAGCTGAGCGGCATCACGGTCGATGCTGTTCGTCAGTTTCACAAGGAGATGCTCCGCCAGATGCACATTGAGATGTTCGCCCACGGCAACATGTACAAGAAGGACGCCTTGGGGGTTACAGACATGGTGGAGTCCATCCTCAAGCCACGGACACTGCCGAGATCGCAGTGGCCCATCATCCGATCGCTGATCCTGCCGCCCGGTTCGAACTACGTTTACAAGAAGACGCTGAAAGACCCGGCCAACGTGAATCACTGTGTGGAGACGTGGTTCTACGTGGGCGACAAGGGCGACCGCGAGGTGCGAGCGAAGACGCTCTTGATTGATCAAATGATTCACGAGCCCGCGTTTGATCAGCTGAGAACGAAGGAGCAGCTTGGTTACATTGTGTTTGCGAGCATGAAGACGTTTGCCACGACGTGCGGCCTCCGGTTTCTGATCCAAAGCGAGAAGACGCCCGAGTACCTGGACCGGCGGATCGAGTCGTTTTTGATACAATTCAGTGAGACGCTAGAGAAGATGAGCGAGGCGGACTTCGAGGGTCACAAGCGCAGCTTGATCAATAAGCGGTTAGAGAAAGTGAGGAACCTGGACCAGGAGACGACCAGGCACTGGACACAGATTTCCAACGAATACTTTGATTTCGAACAAGGTATGTTTTTGCCACGGCTTTCGAGTACATGGGACTCTGAAAGGGGCCTCGGCTGACTGACCATTTTCTCCTGCAGCTCAGCAAGACGCCGCCCACGTCAAGCCGTTGACCAAGGCTGAGATGGTGAGCTTCTGCAACGAGTACTTCCATCCGGCGTCGAAGACACGAGCGCGCATTTCGGTCCACCTGAACGCACGAGGTAGCGCCAAGGAGGCGGAGGAGGGAGCGTCTGCCCCGAACGACACCGAGGAGAGGCCGCAGTTCATCGAAGACGGCATCATCGACGCGGTGTCGACGGCTGTGGAGATTGTGGATGGGCACAGGCACAAGTCTGGCCTCTGGGCGAGTCGGGCTGCCCAGCCGGCCAAAGATCTCAAGGAGTACGAGGAGCTTGGGGCGAAGCTCTAGGTGTCTATGCATACTACCTATTTGGCAAGGCGTCGAAGAAGGCCTCGGAGGTTCTGATTCCTTCTACATGGCTCTGTTGTTGGTCATTGATTTCTATGCATTGGGGGAGGAAGGCGGCATCAGGGGCGCGAAGGTTCTCGGGCTGTCTTTGGAGTCATGGGGGAGAGGGTACCCGTTCAAGATGGTAGAATTTGGCAAGGAGCATCACATCGCGCCACGGATGGCTGGGTAGACCGGGATTGGAATCAAGACGTGGAAGAGCGAACCTTTCCGGTACGATCCCGGCGAGCTTACAGGTACGGAGTACTTATACATCAATGCTGGTACGAGGACGAGTACAGCAGACGAAGGCACATGGAGTGTGTTGATGGCTTGCATATATAGATGTCTGGGTAGCGCGAGCTGCATCCGTTGCAGCGTCCTGCGAGTCATTCGTGTCTTGTGTCGGAGTTGTCTGCAGCTCTTCCTTGGAGGGAGTAACGTGTACGAGTCGTACGAGCATCAACGAAGTGATGGTGAAAGGGGGGGGGGGAGAAGAAGCGACGGTAGTAGAGAAGAGAGTTCTGCAAAAGAGCAATCTTAGAAGCACATTGAGTCTCCAGGTTGACGTCTGATGAGAATGATCCATTGCCTTGCTGGTTGACTTACATATTCCGTGTGAGCGGACATGTCGTGCGACCCTCCGGTTCTAGAGATCTGTGCGACTTGCCTCACTAGGCAATCCACTATCTATATACGATTCGAGGTAGTAGTACGAGTATGATGTAGGAGGTATTGATCAATCCATGATGTACAATGGACCACTGCCGGTCTTGGATGGCCGGAGAGACAATCGATGGCCCGGTGCGGGAGGCTCGGGCCCGATTGGAATGATCAAATCGATCGGGCGCAAGTGCCGAGTCATTGATACATACGAGTACTCGTACTCGTATGTAAATACTGTATTCCGTACAGCGAATCGCGTACTGCGCCTTGCGTACGAGTACTGGTAGACCTTCTTGCATGTGGAGTCTGTACGAGTACGAGTACTACTCGTGATGGATTGATTGATCCAATGTTCCGACTGCCCTGGAGGCGTGAGGGGCCCGAGAGCTGGGGACTTGGCAGGGCTTGAAAGTTGAGGTTGATTGGAGGAAGTCGACCTCGTGCCTGTGTTTGTTGAATGATTACGGAGTAGTATTATGATTATGAATTATTTTTTTCGAATTTTGGACGTCTTTGAGGAGGATTTGTGTAGGGCGGTGACGTGCAGGGTGGTTCCCTGCGGCATGACTCGTGTGATGGAGGGTGCTGGGCTTCGAATCGTGAGGTATTGACGATTTGAATCATGACTTGGATCGAGAGGACATGAACATACAGGTACATTTGATAGTACTACTCGTTCATATACGACCTGTCCTTGTACCGGTAGCTACGACTCGGAGTACGCAAGTGGAAGAGAAATTCAATATCACTGACAATTCCTCTACCGCCACTGACTTGAAGAGCTGCCCAAATACAGAGAATATGTAGGATCTGACTATATATATTGATAATAATATAAAGAGACTGGATTAAAGTTAATCTACTCTATAAAAAATCCATTTTTTAATTTCTATTAAGCATAATATACCTTTAATCAATAGGTCTATATAAGTATAGTACCTAGTACCTGTATTAATCAACATTTAGTACCTATATACATGTACGGAGTGTGAGTACATACATATTGATCATTGATTGATCCCAGCATTAATGGCACGATTCATCACATATTCAGCTATGTACAGGTACCCTATAGATGAGGACCCTGCAACGCGCTATGTCAAGTTCCAGCAGCTGCCCGTGACAGGTGAGGTCTCTCAATGGATCAATCAAATGGATCAATTCACCAGCCATTAAGGAGACGAGGTTCCATGCTAGACATAGACATACAGCAACCGTCTTTGTACGGAGTGCCTTATTCCTGATACGCGATTCATCTTCAAAAGAAGCATTGATAGGTTTCTTTGTGGTGCTCGTATAGACGGGATCAAATGTTGATATATCAATCAATTGATGGATCAATTGATTAACTTGAATGATCAATGCATGACAGGTGCTTCTGCTTCTGCTTCGACTTCAACCTCTTGGTACTACCGAGTACCTAAGTTAGGTACCTAGTACTGAGTAGGAACTGTCAATGCATCTCGCCGCGCCAGGTCGTTTCCTTCCCTTCCCCATCGCCGTCGTCATTTCCAATTCATCATCGATTCTCTACTCCTCCAGCTGTACCTGTAGTACGGAGTACGGAGTACGGAGTAGGCAGTAGGGAGTAGGCAGTACCTACTAGTAGTATAACCTCTACCACCTACCACTTGCCTCCAGGTAAGGTATTCCCGACTACATGTACTCAGTCATTCTCTCCTCCTCCTCCTCCTCCATACCCTCCTTACCCTCTGTCTCTTCTTGCTTTTCCTCCTCTTCTCTCTCCGCAGACATTTTCTTGAACTCGCAGCTTGATTCTCCCCATCTTCTATCGGCAGCCGGCCCTCTGCTTTGCTCTCCCGCCCGCCGCACCCACCGCTCCCTTTTGACGTGTTGGATGGAACCAACTTCAATTCTACATACATACTACGTGCCCATGTACGACATCTCGGGCTCCTGCTCCCTTGACTATCAAGTTGTCGCGCTGCCCCCCCCCCCCCCCCCCCACCCCCCTCCTCCCCCCCCCCCCCCACCGCTCCCCCGACCCCACTGC